>JBBPUM010000241.1:0-21690 GCA_038094695.1 Chiua aff. virens
CTGTCAATGCTATGAAAGACTATGAGAGTACTATGATAGCACTGTCAACATTGGACCTCACTATGAGCACTATGGCACTGTCCAGCACTGTCCAGCACTGTCAAGCCAACACAGGATTTGCTGATGTCCGGGCTTCCTTGGTCCATCCTTGAGTAAACTTGCCGGATGTCTCCGCTTCAGCTGGGGAGAATGTCGACGATCATGTTATTCCTAGTGATGAGAAGATGTGCTCTTTCACAAATGACGCATATAGCTGCCTAGAGTACGTCTCGATAATACGTATGCCAACCATGTACATCTGATACCACACACAGTCAATATACGTGCACGGGAGCGGCATAATGAACGCCGGAAAAGGAGTGTACCATGTTATTGTAGGAGGATTATTCTCGCAGCTCGAATGTGGGCGTCAGGTGCTTCAGTCCCTTGATGAGCTGCGGCACGGTATTCACGGGTTCGTATGATGGCCATCATGCCTACATCAATCGATGTTAGTCCATGATCTATGTGAAGGATGGCGGGTAGACCTCACTCCTTGGCACCCTTAGTGTTTTAAAGTCCAGTCTAGGACCGTTCAAAAGACTGGCAACTGGACCGGACCGCAACTGGTCACAACTGGACTGCAGTTGCCGGTTGCCCCAGTTGCCGACCAGTTGCAGTTGCAGTTGCCGGGTCTGGCAGCTGGACTGGCGCTTTATGTGGATGGAGGTCAGCCTTCAAAGCCTCGCTTCAGCGCCTCTCATGCACACTTTTAATGTTCTCTTGTACAGACACTGGCAAATCACCCACGATGAACGCCCTCGCCAAGGCGCTCGCATTCCCTGATCCGTCAGAAGATCCTTTGCGACCCCATCTGATAGATCTCCCGCATGCTTCTCACATGTATAAAAGCCTTCTTCAAGGCGGCCATTTCTCCCACTCGGAACAATCTGTGGTTCGCTCGTCATTGTTCTTGCCGATTGACGTAGGTCACTCAGGTTCAAGTCAGACGGGAATGCTATTGAACGGGCTGTGCCTTCACCTCTATCCTTCAATCCTTGGTAGAACTGTTAGATGGGCTTTGGTCATTTTCCTGACTCCTATAGGCTATGTCCGATGTCCATTCGAATCATTCGTAGTCCTTGATGCAGTTGTGTAGCACGGTGAGCGATCTTACTGCTGCTTACTTAACTCACCCATTAGTTAAGCTCGCATTTTCAATTGTTCTCGACGGTGCAGTGGGCTCAGCTGATTTGGTGGTCATCTGGTGTTTTTACGTTTGTATCACAACCCACGATGATTATGTTGCCGATGTGATGGTTGGTTCAAAATCCGAAAATCACCAGAGAGGACGGCATACCCCATCAAGATCCAAATCCAGGCCAACCGGCCATCAGAAACTACAGCTCGATCCAGTCTCTTCCTCCCCAAGTTCGTGTTCCCAGAGAGGTCCCAACTGTTATCAAAGTAGAAGTCTGGTTGCCAACGAACGAAGTTCATCTGCCTCTTGCCTGCGTATCTCACCTCATTCCACTTCCTAGCCTGGCTTTCCTAATTCAATATTGCCACCCCCATCAAAACCTTTGCAATCACCTTGTTCAATGCATCACGGACCCAGTTGTGCGGGCCTTCGCTTATGTTTACGCAAGTCTCAGTACTGGTGTTCTGGTATGTCTCTGGATCCCGCGTGCATGCGCAAGTCTCACGGGCTTCCAGGTGTATGGCTATTCCCTGTACTAGTCTCGCATCACCATGATTCGCAAGCGTGATCCCGGCCACTATGGTCCATTTGTCTCGCTCTGTTTGCCTCACTTCTCACCTCGCTCAGATGCCATCGTTAGTCCTCTTGTCGTTAACGCCATCCTTTTCGTCGCAGTTTTGGCAATTTCATCGTTCGTGGTATGTAGCATCCTTGACCCTTGATCAGGTACTATAACTGATCAGGTCCTCTCTAGTTCGTGAGCTGTGAGTTCTCCTTTCCTCTCATACACTTTCAATCTCATCGATTTACAGCCGTCAAAAGAGATTCCTATCCTAGGTTTGGCCTTGTTACAACAAATCGTGCCAAATTTATATTGTCTCCATAACCTCTTACCATCTAAACAGTATCCACGAGGGACAGAGTTTCCTGCGAGATCAATCCATCGATTTAATCCATATCTTTGGCCAGACTCGGCTTCCCAATGCTATTCCAAAGCTGCATACCTGATCAGCATGTTATGTGATATGCCATCGATACGATTTACTACTTCATCTTGTTTTACAAATATCACTTGTGACCCTCTCAGGCGCACTCTTGAGAGTATCTCTTCTTCTGCTCCCCAGAAAAAGAGCGCTCAAGGAACAGCAGGCGCGTTTTATCTTACAACCACGGAGCCAGCAATGCTCAGCTTCCACTCCAGCGCCCTCCGAAATCACATGACCCCTTAGGTTCCATTAGAAGATCTGTATTCAGGGTCCACCAAGGTCTCAAAGTCGGCAGAAAGCTCCTTGACGGCACAGCAGAGGAAAAAGTACTTGAGATACAAGTCCTTCCTGGCTGGAAAAGTGGCACCAAGACCTATTTCCCGTGTGCAAGCAACGAGCAACCAAGTGGTGAGTCTCAAGACCTCGCCTTTGTTGTCGAAGAAAGACTCCACCCTGTCTTTACGCAAGACAGAGATGACCTTGCATGCAACCTAAAGATATCCCTGGTCGACGCTTTAGCTGGCAGTGATGCCAAAAAGGTTATCGAGTTGCCAGGTGGTCAGAAACTACAAGTTCCACTACCCATAGGGATAGCGAAGCCCGTCCAAGAGACATGGATCGCTGGAGAGGGCATGCCATTCTGCAAACGGGGGAGTCTGAAGAAAAAGGATGATTTGGCTGTTTGTTGGGATATCCAGTTTCCGGACCGCCTAAACTAAGCTCAGAAGGAGGGTCCGAGTCTTTGGTGAACATTGTCGTGAATGCTCCTGGGATATAGCTTGTATGTACCTTTGGTTCAAGTACTCAATGATATTGTTCGTAACCACTGGCAGTCTAGAGGCCACTCGAGTTATTTCCGCTCTCAGCCTCCTTTTGCAAGCTCGAGCCCCAGGCCATACTAGCCCAATGTAAGACTTCACTGCATTGACAGAGAGCCTGAAGGCGTTGCTTAAAAGCATGTGTGTCTTGAAATCCACTTGGAGACGAACGCATTGCGGTTGACATCATGGTCAGGAGCGCGGTGCATGGTCACCAAGCAACCGGATCATCGCACCAATCTCAGGCTGCTGGCGTGGTTTACCGATAAACTTCATGCCTCGGAAGTGGACTCGGACTTGGACTTGACCCTGATTCAGAGCACTCCACTGGCAATGATCGTGCACAAGAAATCTATAGGCTAGTTACCTGATACGATGTTATTCAAGTTCATAGGCTCAGATATGTACTATGACTCGGAAGCGGTGGTGCCCATGCCAGGACACCGCATATCGTTCGCTCATTTCCTTGCGAGTTGCTGTCGGTTTAGTCTTACTATGCAAAAATAGAAGTCCGACTTGGAAACTCCAACTTGAATGTACTGAGCGTCACGGTGGAACGATCGTGGTAACGTTAGGCTACTAGTACTAGTAGTAGATCTAGACCCACGTGCACATGTACCGTAATTTTGCTGCTGACATATTTGGCAATCTGGGAACATCAACCTTGAACGTTCAAATCGATTCAAGGGAAAATCTTGGATAAAATCAGTCGTTGCCAGTGCCACTTCCACAAAATTCTGGATGCTGCCAGCCTTGCAAATTTCCCCTCGGAACTTTTCCATGAGGTACAGCTGAGACTTTCACCTTTATATGGGCTCTCTGGAAGAGCTGAAAACTAAGATGTGCTGTTGACGGTATGCAAACGTGTGTCACTTCATCGATGCATGGCATGGAAGAGCAAGGGGCAACTATGGTGAACCTCTGACAGTCAAACAGACTTGTGTACAATGGCAAAAGATAAACATTTGGTGTGGTGGCACTATGTTGATAAGAATTAAATATGTCAAGGAGTAACTTAAACGTCATATGATCTTTTTCCTTTCATTTCTCCTGAGAAATGGCTGATAGACTTGCTTTATTTATATTCCTGCCAGTAACAGATCTCAACAAGAGGCTGTACTCAATGGTCTATGTGTGATCTCCACGTAGTAAGAGACTCTGAGCGCAAGCTAATATGGTCACTTTGCAATGCCGTTAAGAGGCTAGAAGAGGAACTGGCTGGGCTGCCAAATACGGGTGATGACTCAGCAGGGAGGGGAACCCTTGCACCTGGAAGTGAGTGACCTCGCTGTTTGCACGTTTATGCTATGGGGTGATATCAGCCTCGACGGCCATTTCTGGTTCCATTTCCTCAGTTTTTCGTATTTTCGATGCTCGTGGTTCACCCCGCCAGCCTCTGTGACGTCTGCTTGGATCCGTACATTATATCCTCTGAGCCCGCTAATTCACCCCACACCATAGCGTGCAGTCATATTTTCTGTCTCATGTGCGTATTCCCCACAGAGCTTCCCGATCGTACTCAACTAACTGTTTGTAGGTGTCTTCGGAATCTTTCCCCGAGTGCATGTTCTCTCTGCCGAAAATCGTTCCAGCCAGACTGGGTCAAGAAACTACACATAGCAGGTCCCCCAGAGCTTGATGGCATTGCCAAACAAGCGATCAAGATGGAGGCTGCGCATCTGCTCCAATGTGTCGCACTCGTGTCCAGTGAGGACGCTCCTGAAGTTCAAATCATCGAGGTCGTCACCGAAGTCGAAGAGTGGCTTACTGAGAATTCCCCTAACGAGGACTCTGTGAGTGTGAATGCTTTCCCCTATAGTCGATCGAAGTGTTGGGGTGCAGAGCCTTGGGGCCATACCGGCGGGTTGGCCCTTCCTTAGATCCAATTTGTCCCATTTTCTCTACAACAATGTTCTCACATGCCCCACGAGTTAGCATCGCCCGTTGCGTGTCTCTTTGACAGCTCTTAAGAGCTACAAGGCATTGCAGGAGTGCAATGAACGAGACTCCGCAGAATACCGTCGTGTCCGTCGCGAGTTGAAACACCACCGATGCAACGCCCACCAAGACTCAAAAACGTCCCGAGCGATAGAGGAAAGTCTGTTAGAGAAGATCAATGAGATTGAGAGTAAACATGCAATGTACGTGCTTCCGCTGTCCCGTCTATATAGCCAGGTGGCATTGACACATTTATCAACAAGGAAGTGAGTCAAGATAATTCTGAGCGACAGCGAGGCACCGCTCGAACTCACTCTGTTTTCAGTTGCCTCGGCTTCGTGCCGAAATTGACACTCTCCGCAGCGGCCCGGGTGCTAGTCAACAACAACCTTATCGCAACTCCACTAATCCCCTTCCACCACCACCTGAGCCATTACCTCTTGATCGATTTCCTCCATTTGCAAGGCCTGGCGGGAGCGGAGATTCGTCCGACCCACTTTTAGCTGCTGTACTACATCCTCCGCCTCCTCCGAGGGGACAACCCACTTCTACCACGGCTACTCCCAACGGCTATCCACCAGTTACCCCTTATGGCGGAACATCTCAGCACATACCTCCTGCTCCGACTGCACAACCGATTGCCATTCCACGCGCATGGCATGCTGGGGTTCTACCTGAAGATGAACAAAGCAGAAGACCCTCGGCCCAGGAAGTCAACGGGATTAATCATCCCAAAGGAGGAAGGAGACAACATGGGGAATCCAGTCGAACGGGTGTTGCTGAGGCGAGATACGCGAGCGTAGATGGGAGATCTCAAGTCATTACCGGTGCACAACGACCACAGCGTGGCGTTCCCGCTCCCTCTCCAGCCCCCAGCTGGGCCTATCATCTGGTTGTTGAAGTAAGGTCGAATGAAGAAAGGGAGGTTCGCGATACTCGCAGGAGGGTCCGTGCGGGTGTGACGAATGGCATTATTGGCGGCGGGTCCGAAGTGGACCAACGGTCAACCGTGAATATGCGTCTCACTTCTGCAGAAGCCTACCTCCAGGGTTACGGTTCCGGCTACCAGTCCGGCTACCAGTCCAGCTACCAGATTTCCACTGAGCCCGCCACATTTGCGCCCTCCTCGTTTGGCAGCAACCGTTCTGATCGGGTGGATGGACTTCCTGTGCAAGAATCACCTGTCGAGCCGGTTGGTGGCTTGGGTTTGATGGGAGTGCCGCAACCAAGTGTGGCTGGAACTGTGTCGACCCCAGATGAAGATGCTACACTGGTCAGCTGACCTCCGCGGCTTACCAGGAGGAACACAACAATGGTATTTGAAACGGGAGCGCGAAGGCCAGGTAATCAGCCCCTCGATATACCACTGAACAGTGGCGTGCGGCGGGTTCCTTTGCAGGCGGTTCGCCCTGTTCTCGGCGTGCGTCGCACCATGACTGAAGGTGCCCTGCGTCACCAAATCATTGATAACAATGATCTGACACGGCCCCAGAGAACTGGAGTTACTGCACCTCTTGCAACTGAAAATGATATTCCAAGGAGTGAGACCACGTGGGGCACTGTACATACACTATCAGGGACAGCGCCAGCATGGGTAGTATGAGCAGTCTTGGAATGCTTGTCGGACTCCATACATCAGCAAATCAGCACTAGGCTGTGTAGATCTGTGCAGGTTTACACAGTTTCACAGGCATTAAAGAAAGGTACCTACTATTACAGAGCCACACAGATCTTGTAATGGCTATAGACAACCCTGCTTTGCTCATAAATTTTACACTTTGAGGCCTTTGACAGAATGTACAGATATCCTATAGGTGTCAGGCTCTGTACATTGGCCCTCAAATAGGTTATTAGCTACTAGTATGATCACCCTCCGACTCAGAGTCTGAAGACTCAAGGCTATCACATTACATCATCACATTTCGGCTAGCAGTAATACACACTGGCATGCTACGAATACTAGCCGGTAGTACCAGACACATCACAAGAGAGCTAGTCGAGGACCGGCTGGAAATCAGTGTCGAAGGCAATGATGTTAGTTGATTCATGTGCGGGCTCTCTGTAAAAGTTGATATATAGCAATGTGGCCAAGTAATAGCATGAGACTTACCTAGCAGGGGCAGCCCACTGGACCCTCAGCGTCTTCGTCTTCGCAGCATGTTTCGGATCCTTGTTGATGGCAAGCTGCATGGCATGGAAATTGGGATAAATTTTTGAGTAGCCGGCGTACTCAAAGGTGTGGTCTTGGCGAGCCCCGGTGATACTAACGTACTCATCAATGGTGGCACGGAGCTGATAAATGAACATCAAAAAACGACACCACTCGATAGCAATACATACCATGGTGGCCGCAAAACAGACCGTCACTTCAGGCACCTCGCGACCAAAAACTTCAGGAAACAGGATTCCGAGAGCCGACTCGGACGGGCCAGTGTAAAAGAACGAAGTGATGAGGGAGGCCAGCGCGGGAGAAGCCATGTTATTCGTGGAGCCCTGCGAGTCCTAGATCAGTGACGAATATTTTATGTGCTTTGACCTACCTGCTCATCAACGCCATCACAAGTGAATGCGGATCCACAAATCAAACGTTCGGCGTTTGTTTTGTTGATCTCCAGGGGTTGATCTTCACTCAGCTCGTAAAAACGCGGGACAACCTCACGCGCCTTGGCCTTTAGCGTAGAGCGCCATGTCATTAACGCCTCCCATAGCTACAAATTCCAATTAGTAGCCGAGCACCGTGAAGGATGAGTCTTACCAGTATTCCAAGATCTTTCTTATATTGCGGCCAATATCCTAGTGTTTGATCATAAAATAGATTGCCGATGGTTTACAACGTTCTGCTCACCTTTTGGGACATGCTGACACTCGAGAATGGCCTCAGTGAAATGTTCCCCACTCTTTCTGTCAAGAAAATCTGCGCGATTGGGGAAAGGGTCCACCAATGCGCACTCGCATTGAGAAATCTGTTTTGCACGTTCAATGACTTCACGGAACTTGTGCGGGTAAGAGCGGAACTTGGTGGCAGAACCTGTTAAAGGACCCGGCGGGTCATCCGAAGACAGGGCTTGAGTGGGGACGGAAGACTCTTCAGATCGAGACCGACTGTTGAAGGTGGAATCGGGATCAGACTGCTGCAGACGAGTGAAAACATGAACAAACGATTCTATATTCCATCCGGAACAGTGACGGGACTGGCTTCCAGAAGAAAAAATCTCTTGCTGAAGACGCACGTTGCATAGGTTCGATGGATCCGGCGGTCAGGGGAAATGGTTGCGCTGATGGTATTCGGTAACGACATCATAAGCGTCGTCATCGTTTGCGTGTTCCTGTGCACGTAGATCTGGCATGGCCCGGATGAGTCACTCGTTTTATAATGCATGATGACTTACCCATACGTGCGTCGTCCTCGGAAGGGTCGGGCACAGCTAGATAGTGGTTAGTAACACATGTCGATACAGGTCTGTAACGGTCACGGTACCTCCAATATCACCATTGTAGGGTTGCCCAGCCTGAGCGAGCAGAACCGGATCTGTGCTGGCGTTAGCCAGCTGGCTTTAAGTGATAAGCGACTTACCGATAACACTGTCGTCGAAAAGGCTGCGATGACGCTGCACGTCAGGATCACCACCACGCAGTGCTTGTTCGGCAAGCTGCTCATCCTCGTCAGGCGATTGTTCGTCAATATCGAGATCATCTGGAGCGTCTCGGGTATCATTATCATTTTGAAGATCGTGCAAACGGTAAGACGGATGCCTCGGGCCAGTATGGTTCTCGCGTGTCATGTCCTCTACGCCGCGTGCTGAGTGTATTCCAGTGGATGAGACACGTGTCCACTGGGCAATCTGCGAAGACCTCAACGGCAGCAAGAAAGGGGTGGGTTTGACTCGAGAAGTGGCACTGTGAGAAATCGGTGGGATAGATGCACTGCGTGAGGTCGGGTGAGTTGAACCAGAACGAGAGATAGGTGCAATTGACCCATCCCGAGAAGTAGGGGGAGCAGACCTGTCCCGAGAAGTGGGCACGGCAGAACCTGAGCGAGATGCAGCGGGCGTGGATCCATACCGGGTGTGAGTGAACGTAGATACCGCGGGGAATCGACCACAGGAGAGAGATGCCTTCAGAGTTTTATCAGGTAAGCTCGATCAATCCGATAGTCGTGAACTTACTGCAGACCCCCCTTCAGGCCCGTGGAAACCATAGCGTGAGCCCTGCACTGATGGCTGAAAGGTAGGAAGATCTGGCTGACGAGCACCTGGGTGCGAACAGGAGTCAGTGCGAACCTGTCTAAAGGTTCAGTAATCTAGCAGACTTAGAAGCATTGCGTACCGTGTCAACAGGAGTTGTCATCGAGTCTCTGCCATTAGCGATGGGAGCCATGGGATTTAAGGGTTCGTTCAGAGTCACAACATCAAGCTTTGATGTCCTCGCAGAACGTTGGACTTGGACATGTTCGATATTCTCTAACTGGACTTTCTGCCCACCTTTCCCAAGGTTCGACCTACCAGACCACCTGGTTACCTGCGTGGCATCAATATCCATGCCTACATTCGTCGATGAGTAGGAATCGTCGTGATCCAGCTCTTTACTCACTATCAACGCTTTCTTTAGCACTCATCTTCGATTTCTTGCGAGTCTCAGACGCAGGGATAGCTTCGACCGCTCGTTTCTGTTTCGTGCTTTTCGCCATGGTGGAGAGTATAGAGCGTGATCTGAATAAAAGAAAACCGCAGTGAGGTGCCAGACGGACCCGCTTAAATAAATAATGAACCGGCTAGGATGAGTCAAAACACACGTTGTCCATGTCCCGTCGCGATAGGTAACCTGCTTACCTCTGAGAACCCCAATGGTCACGGTTAGGCCCTCGGTTCTAGCCATGGATGTCGTTGAGTTTGTCATTCATTGATACTGTGAGTCAAGTTTGTCGCGGAGGCAGCGACAAATATTCTGACAGCGTACAGCCTCATACTTATTTAGAATACAAAGAATATCTACTACGCAGAGTAACGGTTGAAAGTTGGACCAGTCGCAGTGGCATTATTCAGCTGTCTGTTTGTACTTCATCCCCACCCCTTTTACGCTTCATTCCGGTTTCGAATCATTGGCTATTCTGCAAGAGGGGCTCCTCCACAGCAAAGAATGCATCAAGCAAGATTTTCTTGATCACGGTGTGACTGAGTTCAGGCCCATCAGTAGAGTAGCTCTGAAGGATAGAGTCAAAGAGTAACCCCGTGGTGTCCTTGAGATCCTGAAAATATTCTGTGAACTCTTGGAGCGGGACTCGTATGTGCAGGTCACCGAATTTAAAAACTGCAAGGTCCCGGATCTCCTTTAGAGATTTTGGACTGATCCACGAACTCAGACACATCGCATGGGCATCATGGGGACCACTGCCAACTCGTGGGTCTCCGTAAAGAACACATATCCAGACGAGGATGTAGACAAGGGATTCCAAATCGTGCTTCGGTTTCTGCACGATACCACCTTCTGCCATAGCATATTCCTTCAGAATGTCAATCGCCATGAAAGGGATGGTGCCCTAACAGCGTGGTGAACACAGTGCCACATAATTGCAATCTAAACACAACTCACTGTTCGTTCCCCAACAGACACACCGATCGTCCCATCCATAAGCTTCGCATAATCAAAATCGATCAGGAGGCCGCGACGAAACCCACGTTGTCGGATAACATCTTCTCTTCGGGTTAGCTTTGGATCCAGCACGGATTCGTCGTCCTTGACGGTGGGAGACGGCCAAGCGCCATCAAAGTAGTACATTAGGATATTGTTAACGCTGATGTCCCGATGAAGGATACCACAGATTTGGATCAGTCATTCGTGGGCTGAGAACGAAATGATATATTAGATCATCTCCATGCAACATGTTAACGAACTCACTATCTACGATATCGATGAGGACACTAAGGAGCTCTTGCTTACACGAAAAATGCGTCAAGGGTTCACCTACAGGGGAGAGGAGTAAGCGGCGGTGAATTTGAGTTTCTGGAGGGAGGGAGCCATCTTTGAACAAGTAACTTGGCTGTCGTAGATCCGTCAAATCATCTTTCCCCTGGATTTGGACCGTCCATGCTCCCTCGAGAACGGGGACCCCATGCGTCAACCCCTTCTCTCTCATTCGCATCAGCATATCCTCCTCTGTCGTTGTCCGACCAACGCGGGTCCAACAGTCTTTGACGACGTAGCATTTCTCGTTCGTAGGATCAATGACGACGAAACAGAGAGTGGCGCGGCCGCGGATCATTTCGCTGTAAAAAAGTAGACGCTCTATGATATATTTTTTGCCGCTGACGATGATGAACGGCTTGACACGTAGACGCTTCATACGAGGGATCATGGTCGAAAAGGAGAGGGTAGGGTCGTAACCGATGTATTCGGGTGGGGCGATGGAAAGGACATAGAGAATACGAACAAGGAAGGATGGGTGGTGATGGATGTTGTATCCGTGAGAATGGGTGGCCCCAGCTTGGTCGAAGACATGAAGCCGTAGTAGTTGGTTTGCAATCGACAGTGCGAGGACGAAGCGGCGGCCAGGCTGTGCGATGAATATTGCATACGCCAACTTGGTGAGCTGCAGCCGCAGACGAGGAGAATATTCGTCGGAGGTGAGTTCTATGAACAATGCAAGGTTCCGCCAGGAGAAGTCACAGCTGGCTTCGTCGTGTTCGTCTGGTTGTAAGAGAGTGATATCGGGTTTCAATTGCAAGTCAGTTTCCTCGACACATTGTAGTTTGGTGGAGGAATTTGCCGACCAACGACATTGCATACGCCCCAGACGGGCCGTGCTCCCTCTCGTCCGACTTGATGGTCCGGCGTCTCCAGGCTGTGAATCGGAGGAACAATACGTACGGATGTAAGCCACAATGTTATTAAGCCATATCGCCACCTCCTGCTCCTCGGACCCAGCCTTCGGTAGGTATGTGCCCTCCCAAGTCTCCGCCACAATGGAACCGTCGACATTGTGGTACTTCCTCGTGACTGTCAGGCTGCGGCGTTTCTCCTTTTTTTTTCCCTTCGTGTTTTTTCCGCCACATCTACTGTTTTCCGCGAGTGCAGAACCGGACTCTTTGAAGTCGGACGTAGGATTGCAAAGGATATGAGGGAGATGTGCTGGGTCCCAGGATTTGGATGGGGTGTGGTAAAGAGGTCGATTATCGTGTATTACGGTGGACGGGTCTGGGGCTGGCTGATGAGGTGGAAGACCCTCATAGGGGTGCAGTGCATAGTGATGTTTGGGCTTTTTTGCGTCTGGCTCCACAATCATGGCGTCTTCTAACTCGTTAATGAGGTCGTGTTTGAGTGGCACTGCACCGTAGATTCTTGCCGAGGTTGGAATAGATGCAGTTTTTAGTCGATAAGGTGTAAGAGACAAAGACGTAACCGCATTCCGTGGAGGGGGGGTATGGGCACGCATCTAGCACTCAACACTAGTAAAGAAGCGCACTTGACACGAATTCAACATGGATTACTGCGAGGTACGGAACTCCACGGCTGCTTCACACTAACGCAAGACACAATTGTCAAACTTGAAGACATTGATGCGGTATGTAGACTATGCGGTATTTGGCATGAGAGAATAGAAAAAATGCTTGTTCCAATACCTATTCAACCAAAAGTCTGTGGAGAGCTCGTAGCTCGAATGCGAATTCAAGCGTGGATTTGCTGCTTTACCAAAGCACGGTATCAGATGGGCGGGTGAACGGATTTGAGATAAGGGGATGACGTCTCCAACGCGTGATCCGTCTCTTCTCATGGCACGTTTCAGGCAGTACAGGCCGGAGGCTGGATCGGGGGTAGGTGGACGATCGAACCGTTGAACATATACAAGAAATTCTGTGTTGGGCAGGCAAAATACAAGACGAAGTTGGACAATTAGATGTCCTGGAATTTTCTGGTCAGTAAATGTTCATTGGACCTCAAAATACAAATGAACCTGTGAGCCCCCGTACCGGCCAGTCACTATCCGCAGCCTCAGAAGCAATGGCACAATCGTAGCGACCGGAAGGGTACCTCTCTGAAGGGGGCATGACGACGAGGGTTTGAGCAGGTTCTATGGATTTAGGATCGAAAGTATTCCACTGGCGAGTCCTCTCTTGGAGTCGAATTTTCGTCCAGACATGCATCCTATCGGAGTGAATTGCGCGCAATGCGTTAGCCTGCCTTCGTCCCGAGACAGTGTGTGGTGCACCATTTGAACAGCGGTCCAGATATCGAGAGATAGCGTCGGGAAGATCAGGGAGTCCAAAAGTTTCTGAGGCTTCTGAAATGGTCGTCCGTAACGAAGACTTGATGGAGAGATGAATAGCCGTCGTGGATGACGCAAAAGTACGTAGTGGCTTCAGAACGTTTGGACGTACGTCGCGAGCGAGTGCGCAAGCAACTTCAAAATAATCAATAACTTTACGTGTCGGTGAATGGTAATACAATAAGTTTTGTGCTTCTTCGTCCGGCTCGTGGTCTTCTTCGTTTGTTTCGTGTTCGTCCTCAAAGTTCTCACTATCTGCTGCAGACGTGGATGCAATGGACGTGGCGAGGTCAAATCTAAAACACCTGTCCATGCGATCGAGGTGTCGAGCGATCTGGGAATAGTAGTCTTGATTATTCCCGGCACGCGCAGGTTTCTTAACCTCCGTAACGTGAGCGTGTTCCGTGACGTCAGCACTCCATTGGATAACGGCGCCGGAATCTCGGATAGAAGGTACAACGTGCTGCAAGAGTTCCAGCTTGGGAATATAGAAATGGTCGGAACGGGCACCTGCAGCGATGATAGAATCTTTATTATCGTGGAAGGCTTGTAGGGTGGTTTCCAATTGGTGCAGCGTGTGATCGTTGAAAGAGGGGAGTTGTGCGAGATACTGAAAGTCCATGAGGGCATGAATAGCACAAAGGAATTGCGAGGGAACTGCCCCAGCAATGACGCTGACGATGTAACGTTGCATCGAACAATGGTCGCGTCCTGTTACCTGTTTCAATTTGGATACACCCTCGCTGAAACCATGGTATCATGATCCGACGTATGTCCGAAGAAGTGAGAAACGGTAGTCAATTTCTTCATCACCAACAATGACGACACACCATTGTAAATCATGATCAAAGAAAAACCTGTGGAAGTGGTGGAGGCATTCTGGCCTGAGGAATCTCCCCGGACTGGACAGAGGCCAGTCGAACCAGAAAGGTTCGTCGACGCCGTTTAGACCAAAAGACTTTGCAATCTTGAGGAATCGAATATAGTCATCGGGATTACATTGCTCGCACATTTCGCGGATCTCACTCATCGTCCTGGCGCTAGTGCGAATGGGATGGAGAATACCGTCACCGAATTGTTTGTGGGACGCAGTGGATATCGGTGATGATTTTGGGCTCATACATGCCAAGAGGCCTTGTTCAGGGGTGTCGGCGATATGTCCAACGAGGGGCGTATAGCAATACCTCAAGTTTCCCGTGGGATCGCTCATCATTATTCCGACGGATGCTGCAGTCTTTAAGGGTTGTAAGACGAGGTCGAGACATTTGTGGAATAACCTATCGGATAAAAGACTGCAGACTCGAGATTTCGAATGAGTGAATGAAGGGACTGGGAGAAGTGCGAGGAGGAGGTGGGCATAAAGTGAGCCCTTACTGCGGATGTCTTTGTCGATATTGGCAAGGCTGATTAACAGCGGATGGGCCATGCGGTTGCCGGACATGATGGATATATTTGTCTTGTCGGAGGATAGAGTGACACCTAATAGTGTAGCACCAGGTGGTAAATTGTTCTATGGTTGAAAATTGGCGAATGAAAAAGTCAATTAATGGTGCGTACCTGTAGCTCCCAGGCATGATCTCCGGATAGCCACTCATCGTACACGTGGACCACCCGAGCAGCGGTTGACCAAACCTTGCGAGGGATGAATGATATATGGTGCTCGAAGGCAGGATGACTGAGCAGCGATTGAATACATTCAATCGGATCCCGATAGTACAACTTGATTGCACGTTTGGTTGGCGCTGATGGACGGATCGGAACAGATTTCCACTGCGGACCCGATGGTAACATCTCAGCACGCAGACGAAGTTGCTTCGCAGACCGGAACGAGATCGCGAGCATTTTGATCTAGCCAAAGAAAGCTACGTATCAGATCACCGGAAGTGAATAAGAGAAGAAAACTGACCAAGTCTAGTTTCAAAAAGTTGTCTATCTCCGCCATACTCAATCCTGAATGTAGGAGCCAGGACCCGAGCTGCCAATCCTCTCGAGAAGCAAAAGGATAGAATATATTATCTTGACGGAACGATGTGTACTTGTCAGACAAAAACTCATCCATAAACCTCTTTCCTCCAGGAAAAACTTCAGATGCTCCAGGAAAATATTCAACATTTGCGGGTGGATCCGCGTCAATGGGCGAGTCGGACCGTTGGGAGCCAAGCCTGTCAAAGCTAGAGTCAAAAGCGTCTTGAGCTCGAAAGTCGAACACATCAAAGGGAATGTCGGGAGGAGACATGGGACGAAGCTGTTGGGGAGACTGGCTGAATTCCGGGATGGGAGCACTTGAAAGACGGGCTTGCGAGTGGAGATGACCGCAACCGCTCGAAGGTTGATTCATGTGGCGGAGAAGGTTTGCTTCACTTGCGAACCGCTTACCGCAATCAGGACAGAATGAAAGTTTCTGAGCACGCCGAAGCCTCTTCTTTGCTTTCGGCATGGTTTGATAAACTTAGTCAAGGACTTTGGGCCTGGCACATCGAACATGGCTGTACTACACATCAGCAAGTTCCGACAGCGTTCATGCGGCTGACCGCTAAACTTACGACCTTCGCATTCAAGTTTCGGATGATGCATTCAAGTTCCCCGTCTTCCCAATCCTACTCCTCTCGTAGCCCCAAGCCAGAGTTTGTTGAACCAGTGTTCGAATTCGATGGTCATCATACGGCGAGTAGATCGCAGTTCCTTATCATTCGAATTCGTTTACATAGCACCTGCAGGAATCGAGACAGCCTTCCGTCGAAGAAATACCTATTCCGCGTAATCCATTGGAGGCTTGGTTGTTATTAGCAACCGCACGAAGTGACTATGGCATATCTGTTACTCAAAAACATCTCACAGACCAACTCGTACACTGTGACCTATTAAGTCTCCAATACAACCGCCTGCAAGCCGAGCAAGCACGACGAAAGGTTGTCCAAGCGGAGTATCAAGTTGGGCGTGTGCGTTTAGTGATGAGAAGACGCGGGTATTATGCTGTGTCTTTGGGTTCCACTAGTGACTCTGTGCGTCATCCGGGCCATGCAGAGGGTATCGATGGTGACTGTAAGTTCTTGCTATCTAAATACTCGAGTATTCACCATGACACTCAAAATAGTCCGTACTTCACGCGTGGCGGGCCCTTCGCGTGCAATTGCACACTGATTATATATTCATTGTATTCTTGTTATGCTCGGTCGCGCTGTTTTGGCGTGTTGCGCCCTTCCACTCAGTTGTGTGTATCTTCGTACTTAGCACCTTCGAGTTTTTGCAAGTCTCAGCTAGTGCCAACGACTGTACATACTGGATTTCGGTCGAGAATAAACATGTAATTGGTGTGTAAAGTCTGTCGTAGCTCACATTTCCATTTCCTACGTCATCTCATCGTCATTCCGATCAGCTCGACTCGACTCCCGCTGGCTGACGACGTATGCGAACCCTTGTATGATCAACAGCCTCCTCTCGCCTTTTCAGGACTTGTGCTTATGTAAGTAATCTTACACCATATGACGACGACAGAACCGTCCTTCTCCGCTCTTTACTCCTACCCTTGGGCTCTCAATGACACCATCGTTCAGGAACACACCGCCCTAATAACTGGTCAGTGAGCAAAGCTTGGGATCGATCACCAAACGAACGCTAAAACGGACCCCCCAAAGCTCAGGTTGTACGAACCCCGTCGCGATTTGGAACAAGAACTAAGAGAGAAAGGCTTAGCAAGGCAAAGGAAGAATGGGAGAGTGATGCAGAGGTCGGATTGAAAATGAGGTGAGTGCTACAATCATATCATTCTCGGATTGGTTTTCATATTTCCCCCTCATTGCTCCATGGCCACCCATCTCTGATCGCTTTTACTCGCATCCTACCACCCCCACTGGGCCCCCATGATCGCCCCATTCGTATCCCACCGATTCCGCTCGTGTCCCGTTTTCCTTACTCGCATTCCATGGCCCCCATTGTCCCCCACTGATCCCCCTCGTGTCCCGCCTCCTTCATTCACATTCGATCGTCTCACCGGTCTCCCCGTCAGTCTCACTTATGTCCCGTCGGTCTCATTCCAATTCCATCGACCCAACTGGCCATCTATCGTCCGCATCCGTGTCCCATCACTCCTACTCGTGTCCATCACCATCGTTCGCATCTCCCACTGGCCCCCATCACTCCCTCCTGTGTCCCGTTACTCGGATTCGTACTCGATCGTCTCCACTGGTCCCTCATTGTCCCCACTCATTGTCCCGTTGCCCTTATTCCTATTCGATCGTGTCTCATCGCTCCTACTCGTGCTCCACCACCAGTACTCGCATTCCATCACTTCCGCCGGCCCCCCATCGTCCTTGCTCGTGTCTTACCGCCCTCACTCGCATTTCCACCTCCCTCACAGGCTCCCCACCATCCTCACTCGTGCTCCGTCGCCATCACCCGCACTCCATCACCCCACTGTCGCCATCATTCAGCTTCCGTTGCTCCTACTTGTTCCCCGTTCCCACAAAAACCAGGAATGAAGATGCACTAAGACGCGCATGAGACATAACGAGACAACTTGATGTATGACATGATTCAATGACGATATGACAGCTTGAACCTGTCGCGTCGTCCGTCACGATGTGCTGCATTTGTTTTGTCTCTCTCCCAGCACAACAGCAACGGCGACCATGGTGACAACGTGATTATTGCATTATTGAAACTATTGCGTCATCCTTGTCGCTGCCGCTCCGTTCAAGTTGCCTCCCCCTCAAGTTACTGTGGCCAGCTTGAAGATGCACGTGATGCGTTGTCACAGCATATTTTTTAATACAACTAGTAGAATAACACTGTATTACTATGTTTCTAAACATGATTTTACTGGTTGACTTGGACTCCACTAGAGTTACTGAACAAAAAGTCTGCCTTTCCTGTGCATCCTACAATACCTGTTGAGGTAGATAGCCACCAAATCTAATAACCCTATACAGTCTACCTGGATCCCTTATGTCTGTGCAGCCTTCACAAGCCTATGCATAATGGCTGATCATGGGAAATCTGTGACTCAAAAAGGTTGGTTTGCTGATGTAACGGTGGCAGGGTCAGCCTGTCTCTTTTGTCAATACCATGACTCTATCTGCAAGTAACTACCAGGACAGTGCATCAGGAAATCAGCACTCCACTTATCCACCCTTATTCATGCTTTTTCTCCTGGATAAGATCAAAAAAAGCATACAACCTAAAAAGCACACTAAGGATGCCACAAGCTAAGTCCTTATCTTATTTTTGCTTAAATTCAGCTTGATTCACACTTTGTTCACTTGATCTACTTCCCCCACAAGAAAGAAAAGGCCAAAAAGGCATCAAATTTTATTTACCATGCCAAATGATACAAGTAGAAAAAGATGATTAAGTAGTGCTGTAGCAAAATAAATAATAAAAAATCAGTGAAAGATTGGGTGTAATCAGCACCGAAGATTCGGAATAGAAAAGAAATGAGTAATGAGAGCAAAAAAAAAGATATGATATGAGCACATGTAAATTAGTAATGGGGCACAGAAAAACCAAACAAACGATGAAAAACAGTGGCTACGGGAACATGATTCTAATGGCGGCATAAATCAGTAACATGTAACAGCCAATACAGGCAAAGAAAACAATCTTACACAAAAATGCACGAGGGTTAGTTGCAGCACCGGGTTCCCCAGCACAATTGTCCTCATCCAAACCACCCTTTGGATGCTTCTGGCCTCGCGCAGCCGTGAACGTGCACTTGACAAAAGATACTCCCCTATTCTCAATGGATTCCTTGTAAGCGTCAGTGTCATCAGCCCAATTAGTGGAAGAAAACTGATAGGGAGCGGTTGTCTCTCAACCTGTGAGTGGATTGAGAACCTTCAGCAGTTTGATCTTGTTCTTGCCATCCGGATTGTCTGCCCACTCCGTCAGAACCTTTTCGACATCAATGTCCCCATTGGCGATGAGGGTAACTGCACGTTCAAGCTGATATTGGATAAGTGACTAAACACGAACTGAAAAAATGATTTTTACTGCCACCGCAGCAATGGCTATAACTCCTGCACCATCTTTTCCACCAGACACTGCCTGCAGATCCCAGCCAGGAATCTCCACAAAGTCCAAAGAGGCAACCATAAGGTGGGTCCTCGCGAGGAGTTCCATAAGAAACACAGAACGGAAAACTCCTTCTTCACCATCAGAATTGGGATCCTCACGTAGGAAGCGGAAATCGGTTGCCCAATACTTGGTGGTTGCAACAATATCAGCATCATCATCGAGTTTCGAGAAAAAGTCAATCATCATTATAAGGGCAGTGGAACCGATACCACTCTGCCACTCGCTCACATGTTGGCTTGCCTGACAGTCAAGTGAGTATGTCGCATGCTAAGATCTTTTTTTTTTTACTCACCAATGCAAAGACCGAGCTGGAAGCTGTGACACGATACTTTACTTCCAGGTATACTACTGCACGGAAAATTTTCTGCAATGCCACTACAAATAGGTCATCCGGAATATTCCAGACATTGCTCTGGATACTACACCAAAGCGTTGCAGTGGGGATGAACGACCTTGACCAGCGGTGATCTGCAGGCACAGGGAGGTCCTTGTTGACGTAGCTGGCCTGTTTTTTCACAACGTCGATAATATATCCTTCTTTATCATAAGTCCGTTCCTGAGCAGCACTGACAGAATTGGCTGAGACGGTGTCTGACAGCTCAGGTCCAGGCCCAGGGACCTCGGTCTTCAATTTTTTCTGAGGACGCTCAATATGCTTTGATCCCATCTTGACACCGACAGAAGTCTAGAAGAATACAAAGGAAAGGTAGTAAGCGCACCCGGCAAGAAGCTCTCAAGGCTAACTCACCGACTGCGTGGAACGCAATTGGTTACCGGGTTTGAATGTACTGAGCTCCATTTCTGGCACATCCAGGTCCATAGGATCAAACCCTTCAATGCTCTCAGGCTCGTTGCCAGGAACAATTTCTTCTGGAGTGGCGTTGCGTCTCAAGATAGTTGAAGGAACTCGAGGCTGGGACGGCAGCGGGGGTGCTGGTTCATCGTTGATATCTTCATCCTCACCGAGCTGGTACTATCCCAAGTTGTATGAAGAGATGCGAGGCTGAGAGGGGGGAGGCATCTGTTCCTCATCACTTTCTTCATAGGGCTTACGTTTCAAAGAGGATGAGGGAACTCGAGGCTGAGATGGCGGTGGCATCTGTTCCTCGTCGCTTTCTTCATAGGGCTTGCGTTTCAAGAAAGATGAGGGAACTCGGGGCTGAGAAGGGGGCGGCATCAGTTCGTCACCATCATCGTCGCTAGCAGTTGTAATCTTGTGCAATAGTAGATGATTCAATACACATGTCTCAGACAAGCATCGACAACTTACTGCAACCAACTGCTTGGAGCCATTCATGACAACGGCTTGCTTCTCTGCATCATCGTCAACTCTGTCACCGAATATTTCGTGTGACAGAGCTGCCTGGGGCACCCGCTTGTGAGAGATCTGAGCAACAGGTGGGATGGAAGCAGCCGTGACCGAGGTTCGAGCAGACGACTTCGCCGAAGTTGATGTGAAGGTGGAAGAGGGAGGAGCAGACCCGGAAATAGCCGTGTCGATGTCTCCATCTTCAAGTTCGTCTATGGCGCAAGCGGCAACCTTAGCCTGCCAGTTCTTCACCTGTCCCCCCCCAGCAAGCTTCTTCGAGACTCTGGAATTCAAAGCGAGGTTGTAAAAGAATAAAGTGGACTCGGTGAGCAGCAACATGATGACAAATGGAAGTGAAAGTGGCTTACTCTGCAGCTGCAATTTCCCAGACGATTACTTAGCTTCGTTCAGCCCGCGGAAGCGTGTCATAGGTGACTTACAAAGTTGGCTTTTTCGTATCTTGATAGCATCCTTCAGGTTCGGTTTGATCGCTTTCGTCTTTCCCTCCGCCACATTGATGTGATGCTCCTGACCAGGGAAGGTAGAGTCCTGTGCTACGTATGCAGTATGCCATAATGCTGATATGCATCAGCAAACCCGGAAGTGGCTGTACAGTCCTGTATTGCCAGTTACAGTGTTTACATTAGCACAGAAAGGTCCCATCTGGACAATTACTAAACAGTTACTGCACAGTTATGTTATGCTGTTAAGCTTGTCCATTTCTGGCAATCCGCAACAGTCCAATACAGAACTCGGCACTTGGACACCGGAACCTAAATTGACATAACAAGAAATCTGTACACACTCGATATGGAACATGACACATGGGCAGAGTGTGTACAGTGTCACAGTACGGTCGGATCAGACAGTCACAGTCTGTAACTCATGTGCCGGCAGTGTTGCACATGTACTGTACAAATACTGTAGAGACGAACCCAATGGTCACAGTCTGTATCACAAGTGTACAGATACTGTACAGACAATCATCCGACGGTCGCAACCTGTATCGCGAGTGTACAGACCAGGTATCCTGTATCATACTGTCGGAATCAAGTTGCCTCTGTACGCCAATGGACAGGTGTCCGACAGTCAAGACAGTCACAACTTCATTTCACATGAGGTACATG
>JBBPUM010000242.1:0-21685 GCA_038094695.1 Chiua aff. virens
TCTACCTGGAGGGTCCTGGATCAATGATACGCGTTGCCAAAGCTCTGTGCTTAGAGACTTCGCCTGAACCTCATCAGGAAGGAAGGATTTTCCGAGGTCCAACAACTCGCCTAAATCAACAGAAGGATTTAAATCCAGTACGTCGGCAACGTGGGGTAGGGCCACGCTGTTCCGTGGGCGTTAGGCTGGTGACCTAGGGGACCAAAGTATGAGGTACTGAGAGAGTGAAGCAGGACACTTCTTTAAGGCAGCGAGGACAGGTTCAAAGGCAAAGACTGCAGTGGTGAGTTGAATAAGTTGCAACTTAGCAGTCCTGGAAAAGGTGACGAGTCTTCTAGATATTGACATTGCCATCGAACCGGAGAACTATAATAGGAGGGTTACGCGCCAGGAGGTTCTCGACACGGATCCAAAACCGATAACATCCTGTCTAGAAACGAGGCACACAAGAAACTGGTGCCTCAGAATCTTCGAGCCACGAGGATCCTGTGTAAGAAAATTCCTCGCACGTAGAGGTTCATGCCCTTAAGCTGCCAGAAATCTCTGTTACATTTCAGCTTGACATCCCAGCGAGTCTTCCGGTCATCCGTGCCAGTGTAGATTACAACTAGCGAAACATGGGCACGGAATCCGCGATGCGACGAGTCGAGTTGATCGTGAAGAGTCGTACGGAGGAAGGGAGGTTTCTGACATGGTAAGATCTCGTCGGGGGTGGGAAGAATGGCAATATCACAGTAGTCAACAGGGTCATTGTCATGGCATCCGCCAACGAGAAGCGATAAGGTTATCTTGGATTGATGGTTGTGTTGCGACATCTTGGAAGGATTGGGGTCACCATCCCGTAAGGTTAAGAGTCGAGAGAGCACCTCTCGCAAAGATGAATTGGGCATGTTCGCCCAACGCTTGCTCCTTGGAAAGCGCGAACCAATGCACCCCCCAAAACGGGTGGCTCCACCACGGTGAACAACAAATTGCCCAAGTCGTCCCACGCGTGAAATGGAACTACATCAGGAACGGAACCATATTAGAAATACTTGCGACACCCTCGGAACACATATCCACTTCCGACCCGACTCGGATCTGCTTCCCACGGAGGTTGAGGAATGCAACGGGGCCTAGGATATTGAGTACCACTAGGCGGAACCAGACTTTGAGTACCTCAGCACTGCAAAAAGTGATATCAAATTGTAGTATAGCTCGGATAATTCATTAGTGAAACATTTTGAGCTTCCTCTGAGTCAGTCGTTCTAGATCCCCTCGCCAACTCGAGTCCGATATTTTGAATCTCGTGCGAACCAGGAGCCTGGCTCTGAAATTCAAGCACTCTGAACAACCTTCGTGGAGAAGGAGCAGTCCGCCGGCAGAAGACTCTGTCTCATTCCCTCTGAGTCGGGATCTTTACCCATAACATTGAACCACAAGGGCTTGGAAGCGCCGAACTAACCTACAATGGCTGCCGCCCTTAATCCCAGTCAGATGAGCGGGTTCAACGCATGGAGGAAACGGGTCTGGAGACAATAGGCAGCCTGCCTTGGGAGGACATATAAGTATTGTCAGACGATGCACATCGTGATTCCGGGAGCCTACGCACGGACGATGACCAACGTGAGAGAAGGATGCAAAATAGCAACAGTCATTGAATCGGCCTGAGTCAAAGAAGCCTAGAACCTTACGCCCAGCCTGCTATTAGGTAGCGCTTCGAGTGAACTAAGGTGGTTTCAAGGACAAGCAGGGATAAGTACTTCGTGCCTGTGTCCTGCACTGCAGTGGAACTTACGGACGTAACGTGGTGCTTGGCGTGTATCTTTGGAAAACGATGCGGTGGGAAGCGACCGTGGCGATTCTAATGATGAGAATGGTCAGGTGATGAAGACAGGCGCCAAAGGCCCGGTAAATTATAGTGTAGGCAACCCGAAGGCTTCGCAAGGAATGTCATGCTCAACACCTAAGAACGGTGAGTAAGTGGCAAGGCAGTTGTATGGAGAAAATGTTGACGAACACGTAGCGTTAGACCAGACAGAAAGCGAACCCACGTATCGCAACGGCGACAAGAACCTCAAGAAGCAAGGAGCGGTGGGCGGAAAAGGTACCGACAAAGGCAGGCTTGAGCAGTGCAATGCTGACTAGGGCCCGGAAAAAGGATCGAACAAAAATGTTTCCTTCTCCACCATCCTTGCGAAAAGGGATATCAAACCGGTCGAAGTTGATGTGCTAGACGAGATGTGGTCCGTCACATTCCTGGCGGATGGAAAGCATTTCGTGGGCAGTGACAGCGCGAGCAAAGTCCATCGTTGGGCATTGGAGGACGGCCAGATTGTAGGAACTTCGGTCAATGCGGAAAATATGGTTGTGAGTACTGCAGCATCGCGAGATGGAAAATGGGTGGTAGGTGGGACACGGAGTGGGCAAGTCATAATTTGGAACGCGGAGAGCCTGGAGAAAGTCATCGAGTTCAAGGGACACAGCCAAATGGTGTACGCAGTGGACATCTCACCAGACGGGACGAAGATAGCGACTGGATCGCGTGGCTCAACTGCCAGCGTTTGGTCGTCAACTGGCTCGCGACTGCTCGGTCCATTCCATCATGCAGGCAGCGTCGTGGTGGCCAAGTTCTCACCTGACGGGCGCTTAATCGCCACCGCCACCGCAGAATGCGACTCTTGCCGTGTCTACGATAGTCGGGACGGTCGCCTCCTTGTCGAGCTCCCAATCCGAGTCCGCGCAATAGACAACAGGACCCTTGCCTGGGCCACTGATGGCAAACAACTCTTTGTCTTGTCCTCCGACGGTAACATTCACTGTTTCAGCGTATCGACCTGGTCGTGCCTCGTTAAATGGCCTACTCACACCAACTCTCGCCCCGACTGCATCGCACTAGCAAAGAATGGAAAGTTCGTGGCAGTATCCGGTGATTTTTTGATCTCGTTCTGGGACATCACAACCCAGAAGCAAATAGGGTCTCTCGTCACTCCAATGGACGGCATGTCCATGGATATCTCATGTAACTACACCCTCGTGGCCGCTGGATCCGGGAAAATGAATTTTTGGAGCTTGCATGATATTATCCCCTCTGCGTATTGCAACAATGTAAGTGCACCAAGATCACAACCTGAGTTGATGTCGCGGTCCAGGTATCTGATTACTATTTCATTAGTCACTCCAGATGGGAATCCAGCGCACAAGCTCAAAGGATGAAGAAAGTCGTCGGGAAGGCAAAAACCGCGCCATTGTCACACGGCGTGGAGCCAACTCAAGTACGTTCACCGAACCCTTGATTCACCTTTCTGAAGATCCCCATATCTGTCAGGCGAAATTGTGAATTTCGGGAAAGCTGCCACGCAACTCCGTAACGAATTAGCAAACTTCAAATATGCGGCCATCCGAGAGAAGGATAACCTCAGCAGCACCATCGACTCTCTACGTGAGGACCTCCGTACGCAAGAAGCGAATTCGGGTGCGTTTACTATTGCCATGATCCGTGCTTCTTCGACTAATCTTCTGCTACTCATCTTCATCAGAGAAAAAAATAAGTGATCTGGAGACAATCATTCACGAACTCCGAAGCCAGCTTGCCGACTCCCAAAGTATCGCAAAAGAGGCGCCGGATAGCTCGGACCTCCCCACTGCTAATGATGGGCTCCCGCATGTAGACCCTTATGTTCAGAACAAATTAAGTGTGTTCATTTGACATGACTACACGTCATTCCCAGATTAACCCTTCATCGCCTAACACATCAGAGCGTAAAATAGCCGACCTCAAGAAAATCGTGCAGGATCTTCGTGTCCAGCTCTCTGACTCTCAGCGCTCAGAAAAGTATGCTATTGATCACTTGAATGACACTATCAGGTCTCTACGTACCCATTTTCAAGCGCAGGAAACGAGTCCTGGTGTGTTCATTTTTTCTGCTTCCCCAAGTCACACGCCGTTGTCCATGTCTATTATTGACCCATCACAAAGTTGGTAGTCTCATCTGGATGCTCCATGCTCACGAAAAGAAACTTCAATGTGAAAGCTTGTATAATGAGGGTCGCATCGTCGAGGCCGCATCATCTTTCCTCGAGATCACGTGCGCCGTCAATGAGGATGCAAAAGCGGACGAGTTGTTCATGGATTGGATTCCGAGTGAGCCTCACCATTATAGTCGAACAAGGCTAATCGATGCCTTGATCAGAATTCACTGATCTGTGTGTTATGTCGCTGGAGAAAATCGGCGACGAAGCGTCTGCCGCTGGGAAACATGACGAGACACTGGCAGCCTATTCCACTGCATTATCCCTCGGTTTTTCAAATCCAAATGACATGTTGGCCAAATGGGCGGGCGTTGTAATGCTTCATACCTCAACAGACGAAGCATTTTCAGTCGCCGGGAAGGTAATACAAGACTCATGGATTTTGAAGAAAAGCTAAACTCGACGCTATTTCGAACTCAGTTCAATTTGCATCCGTTTTTTGTCCACCGCGCGATTTGCGAAGCCTTGGAAAGGAAAGGCCGTGTTCAAGAAGCGATCGCATATTTCCGGAAGACGCAGGACGAACTAGCCGGGGAGGTAGACATTTCCAGCGAGCAAACGCAATGGGCACTTGGTAAGTTACTAAACGGTCACACGGTCAGCCTTTTTCTGAATGTCCGCGGCAGATTTTCAACGACGATGCGTGGTACGATTAGAGGAGCTAAGTGATGTCGCAATAAACAGTGAAAGCCTTGGCGAAGCTGTTCAACTTTTCTCCACTATATTGTCACTCCATCCTGGGAATTTCGTGGAGACTCTCCTAAAGCGGAACGAGGCATATATATCACTGAGCTTGTGGGAGGACGCCTTGAACGATGCTGATGAGGTATTACTGTGCCTCATGAGAACTGCATGGCGTCTGACGAAACTCACAGATTATTAAACTCGCACCATCATATTATCGGGGCTATGAAATGAGACACGCCGCCTTGCATGGAGCAGGAAAATATGCCGAAGCTGTGGAAGCATTTGACACGATGCGTCAAAAGCTCGAGGAGTCTCCTAATGAAGGCATTCAGGGTAGGTCGTTTCTTCGACATTAAGCCATACGTTGACATACATCAATTATAGAACTACGACATCAGTATGTTGATGCTAGATCAAGCATCCGGCACATTGTTGCCACTACAATCCGCCTTATGCCGCGGATACTCGTAGACACCGCGACTGGCCGTCTTTGTGACAAGAATCAGCAGGCAGAAGCATTCGAAGCACTCCCAATCTACTACGAACTCGTGTCGTCAATGATCAAGGAACTCGACCATGCACGTATTTGGAGTGCAGCGAAGGAGTTCTACCGTTACGTCATGTTTTCGCACAAGTGGGAAGACGGAGAACCTCTCCTTCAGGTGGTTGAACATACCACGGTCTACGAGCTAGGAGTATCTCACGCAAACACCAAACTGAAGACTTTCTGCTCGCTGGCGCGATCATTCGGGTTCCGGTGGGCGTGGAGCGACACATGCTGTGTGGATAAAGTCAACACGGTGGTGTTGCAAGAATCTTTGGTCGCGATGTTCACGTGGTACCGTAACTCAGCTCTCACACTCGTCTACCTTCGAGGTGTCTCGTCGGAGTCACAGGAACCCGGTGGCCTCAAGGAGAGCATATGGAACACCCGTGCGTGGACGTATCAAGAATACGTCGCGGCCGAAACAGTCCAATTCTATACCGAGGACTGGAAGCCATATCTTGGACTGTCATTGTCCAACCACAAAGAGTCGCCCGTTGTCCTCAAGGAGATGGAACAAGTGTCACACGTTTCAGCACAGGAGTTGGCGGTGCTTCGACCTGGCCTCGACAGAGTGCGCGAGAAACTCTACATGGCTTCAACACGGCACACAACACTCATGGAAGACATTGCTTATTCGCTACTTGGCATCTTCAATGCTGCCATCCCCGTCATATATGGCGAGGGTAACCGTGCCGTTGGACGGCTTCTGGAACACATCCTAACTGGTTCTGGTGATGTTACGATCCTCGCGTGGACTGGGTCTGCGGGAAGCTATAATAGCTGCTTACCTACAGACCTTGGTGTATACAACCCACTTATTCCGCCACACGTTCCACAACCCATTGAGATGGGTTGGATGGTGGAGACGCTACGTACGTCCCTACCTGATCTCACGCTCGCGACGACACTCTATGATCGACTCTGTGAGCTTCCTTCCCCGACTCTTGCTGCGAGCCGATTACGACTTCCCGGTGTCGTCTTTCGACTCACCGAACTTGCCCACACCTCGGATGTCCCCAAATCGTATTTACGTGTCTATCGCGCGACAACAACGACGTTTGGGGATGTGGAGATCAAGACGTCGGACGACCTGTCGAAAACGAAGGACATCTACCTCGTCCATCCGTGGATCCGTCCCCTCCTCGACCAAGAGTTCGCAGAGGGCGCTGCTGAACTCGACAGGACGACGCAGGCGCTCCGGTTTGTCGCTCGTCTGAGACAACCGTTTGGGGCGCTCTTGTTTGAAGCGGTGTCGCGCGTCGAGTATCGACGGGTCGCGGCGGATGCATTGATCCTGGTTCGGATTCGCGAGGAGACGTCGTTGGCGGATTTGGTGGACAATGTTAGGACGATTGAAGTACAGTAGCGACTATGAAGATCATCATTCTTGTTCTCATTTCTAGATATGTAGTGCATTCATGGGATATTGATAGGTCACTCGGAGTACATGTACGTCTTTTGGGAACTATAGAATTGCTACCAGACATGGTTTCTTCTCGGGCACGGCCGCCTTGTTTCTTGGTAACAATGTCCTTTCTGATACATGCTACATCGTGCCCTCAACAGGGGCACGCTGATCAGCTGTACTACAAGGCAACCTGCGGCGGTCAGTTTGATATCACATATCAGTGGACCGGGATCGTGGAGCGACTTGGTAATCTTTGGGAGACCATTCAGGCGCGTCTTGACGTATTTCTGCTTGGACGAGTGCCCGATATCACTTTGAATACTCCCAGCTCGCAAGCAGTTCTGACTGGACGATTGGAAATGTCATTTTCGTCATTGCACGACATCATGAAACTCACTGGCAACTGTATAGATTATCAGATAGGAGAACTCTGGACTTGGTCTGACGATCTGGTATCTGCATCTGAGATAACCTTGCGAGGAATGGAACCTTTTGAGCGTCTTGTAAGAGAGTGTATGTGCTTGGACGCTTACAATGGATGGTCGTGTGGAACAAAAATGTTGGTACCGTTGTGGTCCAGTGGTCACTCCACTGCAGCGTGTGGTCCCCTATTATACGCCGAATGGGGATGGTGTCAATGTGGGTACATAATACGCGAGTGGGAGCCTGAACCTGCTCATCTTACGAACCGATGCCTACCCCCACTTCTGCGCACCAACACTCGATAGAAAAATTGAAAGGTGAGCGATATGCTTATATGACTTGAGCCCCCAAGGTTGACGGCAGGCATGTTGCAGGTCGTAAATGGGCTTGCACCATTTGTCCCACGACCCGTAGGGGTAGATGGACCATGATATTCGGTACTTTCAATGCTGCGTTGGATCACCAGAGAACTGTTCATGGAAACAAGCCTACCATCGAACATGACCAGAACACCAACAAG
This sequence comes from Chiua aff. virens, assembly GCA_038094695.1. Lineage (NCBI taxonomy): Eukaryota > Fungi > Basidiomycota > Agaricomycetes > Boletales > Boletaceae > Chiua > Chiua aff. virens. The sequence goes on from JBBPUM010000242.1 coordinate 7,597, forward strand.
CCGGGGAACAGTCGTTGCCGAGAAAACGGGCTCTGGACCTCGACCTGGGGCCAGGGGGGATGGCCAAAGACAGACTGGCCCAGGCCAACAAGTCTCACATGGGATGCTTTGTCCCAATGGGAGCTGAAGGCCAACGTCCATCCTGTCTCTGACATGGTACCTTTTTGGCAGCGCGGCGTAGAGGCCGCCGCCAACAGCAACGTACTTTCACTGGAGGAATTCCTCGAAAAGATGGAGAAGGCCGGATTTTGCAGAGATGCGAATGAAGTGTTGAGGACGATGAGCGCCAGGAAGGCGCCGCCGTCCGAGCAAGGTCGCTATGACGTGGCCGGCTCCGAGGTGGAGTGGACGGATGATCTGCGGTCAGTATCTCGCAGCCCTTGTTGAGTACACATCATAGCATTTGGGGAATCAGGATCGTCGGAGGACGCTGTGCTTAGGACGGACTCGGAGGCATTAGTAGATCATGGATTCATGGTACACCGAAACAAAATGTTTGTCTTTGTTTGTTGGGTATGTAACCGCAGTGTGACGTGTGACACGTCAATGTCACCAGTTAACCTATATCACGCATCATGGATTCATGGACCTCCTCTTCTTAGGTCTGCAGCGGTGAACCCGGAGCAGACATCATCTTGATGAGTCGTGCAGGGCTCGTGGTTAACCTGGCGACCAGTTTGTTCACAGGAAGTCATAGCCTGCACGGCGTGGAACACCCTGGCCCACAGCAAATTCAACTCATGAGATGCTGGATGATGTTCCGAATACTTCCCATCGTATGAGCCTGCCAGGCTACCGCATGTCAGAATGAATTGGTGCAATGGCGGTTGGAAAAGGGGCGAGAACCACAGCACCTGTACCCGCGTACGATCGTGTATGCATTGGGGAACACCTAGTTGATGACTGGTGGGTCTTGCGCACTTCTACTGCGGTGGGCTTAGTTCCATATGCATCATGAGGCGAACCTAAAATTTTTTCCAGACTTCATTCACTCGCAGCTACTTTGACGCTCACAATATGAAATGTCGTCCAAGACCTATGTGCCAATGTTCTCCGATGCTCCGAGACAGGTCGACCTTCCCATTTCCAGTCTCATCCATCTTTCGTATTCGCGATCTCTAAGTTCATTTCTCCCTCGCACAGAATTTTTTTTCAGCGACTGGAAGACACTGGTTCACCTCGATGCTATGAGTCAGCCGAACTGTACAAGCGCCTCAAGACGGACATTAAATCTATCAATGGCAGCGAGGCGTTCTTTCTTCCACGACACCACAATGCTGAAAGGGTGTTCTCTCCTGAACTGTTTGAAGGGCGTAGAATTTTCGCAAATCTCTGCGGTCGTTCACATGAAAGCGCATGCCATTCGCTCCGCAGGATAAAAGAAGAGCTGCCACAGTCATTCATTCTACTCAAACTTCTAATGGTCAGCGACCTCTCATGGGGTGTACCTCTCAATGTTTTGCACATCTTTCCAAGAGATGTAACGAACCAGGCTAGTGTATGGGATACTCTCCAAGTATGGAACGAAACACTTATCTTTTTCCTTCTTCAGAGTGGCCTCATGAATGGCGGTGATCCAAGTCGATACAACGCTGCGGATCCGTTGACATTGTGGACCATTCAACTTTGTGACTCAACGCGTTTTTTCTCTTTTCTTGTTGGAATTCATGCATTGGCAGGTATCATCATGTCGATGGCCCAATTGCTGTCCTCAATTTTAAGGAAGTTTAAACAACCCCGCATCATTGCCCATATCCTGAGTGGCATCATACTAGGTAAATCAGTTGCAATTCCTGTTGATTCGTATAGTATTCTCATGCTTGGCTCAAGGACCTAGTGTATTTGGCCAGATTCCTGGGTTTTCGAACCGTATCTTCCCCACAGATTCGCTTGCTTGCCTTACTCTCACTGCCAAAATCGGATTGTGTCTTTTCCTTTTCATTATCGGCCTTGAAATCGACTGGAACATCATCCGACGCAACGTGCGCTTGTCGGTCGTGGTTTCTCTGGGGGGTATGCTGCCTTCATTTGCCATCGGTTGCGCTATATCTGCTCCTATATACCGCAAGTTTGTCGGGTCGACTACGGACTTCAACTATTTCATGATGTTCATTGCTATGTCATATTCGGTTACTGCCCTCCCCGTCCTTTGCCGTATCCTCTCCACACTCAAGCTTCGTGACACGCCCGTTGGTGGTATTGTGTTGTCTGCAGCTGTTGCGAATGACGCAATCAGTTGGTCTCTCCTGGCGTTAGCCATCGCATTCGTGAATTCGACTTCAAATGTAACAGCATTGTGGACATTCCTTACGTTCATAGCATATATCCTATTCCTCCTCTTCCCGACCAAATGGGCGTTGCTTCGGCTAGCAAGGAAAACGAGAAGCACTACCCATGGCCCTACAATGTTCTACGTGGTGGTAGTGATGCTTGTGCTTTGGGGGTCTGCTTTCTTCATGGACATTGTGGGCGTTAATGCCATTTTTGGTACGTTTGTGGTAACCAGTCTTGACATAACATTTATTCATTCGCCATGTCCTTCCTGTAGGCGCATTCGTGGCGGGCATCATTGTCCCTCGCGAGGGCGGTGTGTCCATTGCTTTCGTGGAAAGGTTAGAAGATATCGTCGATACTTTATTCCTCCCTCTTGTAAGTATTATGGACCATCTTGATCATCCCTGCCTTGCTGAAGGATTTCACCACCTTAGTATTTTGCGACTTCTGGACTCAACACGAATCTGGGGCTGCTCAACTCCAGTGCGTGTCTGCTTCATGAAATGTGTGCATCGTTAACGTCATACAGGAACCGCATGGGCATTCCTTTTCGCTATCGTGGCATTGGACTTTGCTGGTAAATTTGCTAGCTGTACACTTGCGACGAAGTTGCTTGGCCACAGCTGGCGTGAAGCGACTGCTGTCGGATCTCTCATGAGCTGTAAGGGGTATGTTGACTGAAAAGTTCGTTCACCGCGCTGTTATGTTGACATTATTATAGATTGCTGGGGGTCATTATCTTGAATGTCGGACTGTCTGCAGGAATCCTCACACGACAGCTATTTTCTATGTTCGTCTTCGCAGCATTGATCCTTGCGTTTATGACAACGCCTTGTATCAATTTCATTTATCCGTCCAAGTATCACACGCCTGTACCCATCACATGCGCAACCAACGTGTCATCCACGGATGAATTTGAAAAGGCGCCATCTGCCAGCGAGGCCTCCGTGATCGTCGCGCCAAAGTCCTGGCCTACTCGGTTCACTGTCGTGCTCGACGAGCTCAATCACATACCTGGGATCATGACGCTCACAAGGCTGGTCTTCCCTCCCTTTGTAGAGGACCAGTATGCGCCAGTGACACCAGTCCCCACCGTGAACGCACTTCGCCTTATTGAACTTTCGGAGCGCACATCGACACTGATGAAGTCTTCCATGACGGACACGCTTATTGACACCGACTCCTTGACGTGTGTCTTCAAGATGTTTGGAGAACAGAGCAATATTCCCGTTTCCGCTGCGTTATCTGTCGTACCTCAGGAGGAGTGGGCCAATATTGTTGTTGAACACGCCCAAAGGCATGATTCGCAGCTTGTCCTCATTCCATGGATCCCACCTTTATTAGGTCCAAGAACGGACTCGTGTGAAGCCGGGTTCTTCCACTCTCGTGGATTAACATTGCAACTCGGCTCTTTAGAGACGTTCTTGGGGCTCGCATGTGAAGACCCCTTAGCATCAACACTGCGCTCACAATTCGTACGTGGTGTCCTTGACCACAGCAAGACGGACGTGGCTTTGTTTGTTGACCTAGGGAAGAACAAAGGCACGACTGGTCAGCAACACATCTTACTCCCCTTCTTTGGTGGTCCAGACGATCGGCGAGCGCTTGAGTTTGTGGTAGGATTGTGCGCGAACAAGAAGATCAGTGCTACTATCATCCGAGTGGGCAAGTCAACGCAAGCTGCGTTTCCAGGTCTTGGGCCTGCGGTTGGCGAAAGATCAGAGACGGAGCCGGGATCACCGGTTCGTACCTTATGTACCTTAAATTCTCGGATGCGCCAGTGCTGATGCGAGATACGTCTAGACATCTGTCCCGTCGGACTCCGGTGGTAAATCGCAGACGACTGATGACCTGGTGTGGTCCCGTTACGCAGCGCCACGCGTGAACGAGGGGATGCACCCACAATTACTGGCGGTTTCACCCCGGGTGACGTTTGGTGATCTCTCGGACCCGTCACCACCGCACGCGTTGCTGCAACGTGCGAAAGCGCTTGGCGAGGTACACCCGCGGGTGCTGATCGTGGTTGGACGCTCGATACGAAGCGGTACTCGACAGGAAATGAGGCAGTTCGTGGAGGGACAGCAAGCGTCCGCAAATCATGAGATGGTGCGGGACACGCTTGGGGATGTTGGGATGGCGTTTGTGATGGCGGGGACGCCAAGCGGAGTGATCGTGGTCCAGGCAGCAGAGTCTAGTGTAGTAGCTGAGGTATAGATTCAGCAGACTTAGAGGTAACAATCATTGGCCCGTGGCCGGCGTTCTAGAGTAGTAGATCTGTACTTACATACTTATTCTCGCAGCGCAGGACGCCCAAGGTTGTGTCTAGTATCAAAGCAAGTGTGAAAGTGAACAAATAACGGACATCAAGCTGACACACTGATGCGATGACTCATGCACAGGCGAAGTTCGTCCAGCGTATATCATCATGATCTCTGTGATCCTATACTATTCTTAGCTTCGACCCATACAGGTAAGGGAAAGTCACTAACAAGTAAAATTGCCTTGGTCCCTCGGTGACGCAAGAAAAATCCGCTGGCACTTCAAGTTCACTCAGCATCATGGCCGTTCAACTCGAATGTTTACCGTTTGAGCTCGACCTCAACAATAATGATATTCTCGAAACTGGGAGCCATTGTATATTCACTCTCTGGGACGAAGCTTGCAGACCAACAGATGTGAGTTTGCTGTGTTTCACCTATCGTGTCTTGACAGGTGCTGATTATCTAGTTCTCTATTTCGAGCAGGAAAATTTCAGATGTCGTCCCGAGGCTACTATATCAGTTGCCAGGTCACCTTTATGGCCCCCTTGTACTGGATACTTGAAGGACCTGGAGAACATCCCCCCAAAAAAACTCTCGAAGCTGGTAGATGAGCTGCAGGTCGCTAGAAAGAGTACAATGTGACGACGGAGCAGGTGACATTTGCATAGCTTCTCGCACAGAACTTGAAGAAGATGTCATTCCCTGTCTCGGAACAAGGCGCATGGATGGTTTAGGCTGAACTGTTTTGTCGCACGTCTCACCAAGGCACGTGAGTACTACTGGATTAGTAGCTACTGACATAGCGCTTTCAGCGAGGGTGGTATAGGAGGTGCGGGCGGCTGAGAATGAGACAGCAAGCTCTCCTCACCGGCACTGTCCTGCAGCCCTTTTTGTATAGTTACGTCAGCCTTCTGAAAAAGAAGAAACGAAGGATAAATCTTGCCAGAGTACGAGCGTTCATATCTAGTTGCAATCATGACAATGGTTCTGGTAAATCAGTCGTTGAACCGGTACACTCAGTACCAGTAAACGCCCACCATGACAAAGTGGCGCTCAAGGTATCCGAGGTTCCGTCGGAGCTTATCAAGTGACTCGAAGTTGGCACCCATGACACAGCCTTGTCCATCACTCAGGCTGATCTCTCATCCTTTCACGACTTTGGCAGACTCCATTTCGAGCTCAGCGTCTTTGTCAACTGTGGGCGATTCTTGGCGAGTTGGACCGCTTTGACCTACGGCGAATCGGCGATCCGCCGGTCACTTCGTCATATACGGAAGAGAGAACTTCTTAGTACGACTCGGGCACATGACACAGTAGAATAGTAGTAGTTCAGGGATGAGTACTCGAGTCAGTGAGTACACAGATCTCGAAGCGAGATCGCTAATATGGTTCACCCTATAGGAGATTGTTCATGTTTGGCCGATGTAGTTGCTAATTGTAGGTGAGCAGAGTTTCTGATATCTGGTGCCGGTGGCTTGATCAGAACCTGAAGGCATGGATCGCATGCGAGTCCTCAGTACTGCATCGTCACCGCCACATGCATCTCATGGGAAGTCTGATCTTGTCAGAGATCTGAACTGAAAATTTCAATCCCATATCAATGACAATGTTTTCTACATCGAGTGAGTGTGAAGGCCTGGTGGTACTTTTTCGGAATCCAAGTGTCTTACTAATTCATATGCTAGGCTGTGCAGATCAGCCACTTGTCAACGGAAACATTGGCCGCTGTGGGTAGCGAGGAAGGACGAGAAATGGTAGGGCGGTGTCCTTAGCTAGGTTCTCGAAAGGTGCATTTCTGTTGGAACACGCCCTACGGTGCTGCTGAGCTGGCCCTGCAATGGAGTACATATATCATAGGGATCCCTACTGGATTCTCCCTCCCTCTCACCTCGAATGTCACTATATCAGTGGAGATGTACGTCCGTCACTCTCTTCACAAGGATATTCGTTCCTAACTTGAGGCAGCTTGCGTTGTGCTTCTCTTCCTTGCGTTATGCCCCACCGAATCGCTCGCGACCAATTTCTCGCAGTGTTTCCAAGATGTGGTCAGTTGCGCTCAAAATAATTGCACTTCAAGCCTGAATATAGCTCAATCGGACGCCATATCTGTGCTCCGAGTGAGCAATAGCACCTCTATCTCACCCAGTACAATAGAAGCAGCCACAGCGCTTTCATACGCTGGCTGCGTAAAATATTGTGGTTCAGGTCAGGAGCCATTCAGCTGGAATGACTTTTCGCAAGAGTACGCTGCATGGCTCCTTCCATATCTTGCTTTACTCTCCCAGCTGCCATTCGGCGCTCGACGTAGGACGGATAACCTCATGTCTGCGGTCCTAACCCTCGGTTCACCAGCCCTCGCCGCCTACTCCTTATATTTGACCTTTCTGAACGCGCGATGGGTCAATGATCACCTGTTCTCCGACATCCATTATCCCAGCGTCAAGGTCCGTCGGTCGGTGATACGGGTTTTGACTAGCCTTCAACAAGTCCCACTCCGCGTCCATCCTGGAGAAGATGGTCGATTTGAGTCTCTGGTAATCCATCCGAATAACGACGAGTGGTGGAATGTCTTTGCAGAGGAACTCGAGTACTCGCACACATGGTCCATCTCGTCTGCAACAAATATCACCTGGGTGGTCATTGCCTATTTACTCACTGTGGCCAACTCCATCTCCAACATTGCCGACAATATCAATTCCAACGGGCAGGGAACCGGCTCGGGTTGGCTCTGGTTGTTACCAGTCGTTGTGGGGTGGCTGATCTTCTCGCCTAAGTGCGACTACGACCGTGTGCTGGATGCATACGACAAGGCGAATAGGAGGGTGTTTGTTGCAGATTCCCGTAACCCCAGGGCAATTCCTTCCCAGGTCACCTATAATTACGGCCTCACTATTGCACCTAGCCCAGATTGGGAACTACCGAACATCATTTCCCCAGACGAGTCTCGAATCCCTCCGATTTTCAACTATGCGAGAGTATGGTCGTGGGCTCAGAATGTCTACGTGACATTTCTATTTTATCGTACAGCATCCGAACACTCAAATCGCCGTAGGCCGCCTATTGGTGTGGACGGCCAGGAGATTCAAGAGAGTGTGCGGAATGATGTCCCAAAAGAGAGCCGACTCGGGACGCGTGATCAGGTTATCCAATACTGTCACCCAGGCGTTCATGAATACTCTGGATCTCGCGTTCTTTGGCCCCGCGGCATTTTCTACAACGTGATTATAGCATCATTGATGGCATTGCAACTTCAATGGGGGACAACCAGTGCAGCAGTGCTTGTAGTTTGGTTTACGCCTACAATCGTGAGTGGCTTCTCTCAACGCATGTGTTTGTTCTCTGAAGCTTGTCCCAAGGGTCTCGGTTGCCGTTCTCTTGCATACCTACTATATGGGGCACTATCCACCATCGTATGGATTTTGATGGTCTTGTCCAGCCTATTTGGATACTATTCTCATCATCTTCTCAATGGCCTACCTACCTCAGAAGTGGAAAGCACCGCCGGGACACGACCACCGTGTTTTACTGTCCCTCAGTCCAACGTGACCCCCACATACGGTGTTCCAGAAGACGGCCCAGAACTCCCAGCGGCCGCCGGCAGCACGGCCATTCCTTTGTGTGACATTCGGACCCCTCAAAGTTACGCTGCCAGTGGGACAACTGTTCCAAACCCAGGCGGACCTGCGAGTATTCTCAGTAACAAGCACGCTCCGAGTCGTACGACTCGGTTACGTGCTCGTATGCTCGCAAACCTTGCCAATTGGCTACGTTGGGTCGGGAAAACCATCGCCGTTATCAATGCCATCGGTACGGTCGCCAATTCGCTCTTCCAGTTCGCTGGGGTGTACGACACGTGTTTCTGCAATTCAAGTGTGTACACCTGGGGTTCGCGTGGGTTTAATGTTTGCACACCGAACTCGAGCGACATGTCATTAGCACGGAGTGCGTGGAGTGGGGCACTTGCGCTCGCGTTGAGTTGTTGTGCGGTGTTCGTGGGGTCAATCTATTTAATGAGGGACTCATTACCGAGGTGATGAGGTTTGGTCTGGCCTTTGGTGACTGATATCAATTTCTTTTTATATATTTCTAATCTTGTTATATGTAGCGCCAGCATAGGTGATACCATTCTCGTTGTAGAACATTTTGTCTCGATTCCGATCTACTTTACTCTGCGTAACAGTGGATTTGACCATACTTGGTGAGCAGGAAAAGCTTGGAATAAGTAATTGGGTAGATGCGATCAAGGTGATTGGATGGGGTAAACTATATGATCAACATAGCTCAGAGGGACCCATGCTTCGCCTAAAGTCGTGTTTGATGTGCTTCCAAACATGGTCAGGTCAGAGTTCTCGGATGCGAAAGACATTCTGTGCGGCGACCGCCATCATGTACTAATTCCGCGGAGGTAAAGATGCCAATGCTTGATACAATGGAGCCACAGCATCATTACATGAGAGCAGGATGGTGCCAGACCGCGATCGATTTTATATGTATGCTAATGCCTTTTTGTCGGATGTGAATGTCTCTGGATGACTTCCATCTTGTCCCTGGTCTACTGAGTGTTTTTTCTCGTACATGCTGCGGAGAGGCACGTAGGATTCTCTTCCAGGCAATATAACCAACCCCGGAAACAGACAAGGAACTGGATAATCAGTTCATCTGAGAGAGATCATCATTGTACCTCGGATAATACACCATCCACCCAACTCGACCATTCCGATGATGCCTGTGGTATCAAGTGACTTAAAAAAATGAATGAATTTGTCGTGGCAAGAACCGTAGATCTGGACAGAGTGGGACTCTGATCAGAGTGCCACAAGGATGAAGAGCATTGGGACTCTTCAGGGGGTCACCAAACTTCCATACGCACCCGCGCCCAAGTCGTTTTGAAAGCCAATTATCATAGATTCAAAAAGAGAAGTATGCCGCGGCTCAAGCCAGAAGCAGTATAGAACTTTGTTGGACCATGTTTGCTCGAGTGGCTGTGCCTCTGTGCCGTTCTCTTTTGCCTTTGCACTAGTTCACTCCACCTCAGCGCAGCCTCAGCACCTGCCACTTTCCTTTCTTTTCGCCCACCTACAGAACTCGGGGATTATCTCAGGACAAGACAACTTTACAGAATTGCCTCGCCGGACTCCCACTGTCGTGTTCACCAGGCCGTTCACCCGCGATCAACTACGCGTCAACGTGAGGCTTTGCCCAGCCCGCCCACGCAGCTGACACTCGGGCCCGGGATTCATATATTGTGACCGAAGGGCGCTTCGCCCTTGCCGACACCTTGCTCAGCTCTCCCTTGCCGCTTCCTCCGCAGCTAAGGCACAAAACGCTAAGCAAAATTTGCCCATTTTTGAGCTTAACGACAGCTTGAAGAATGAAGTGATCAAGACTGAGAGAGTTCGGTGTGTATTCATCCCTGCTGGGACGAGGCTTATTGAGCAGTAGATATGCCAGAGTAAGAGTTCGTTAGTTCCGCCTATGGTACCTTGACAAGGGCTGATCGATGATCCTCTGGTTCTCTGGAAATCACTGGAATCTTAAGCAGGGAGGTTTCAGACGCCGTGGATTCATTCTGAGGCTAGCTCTATCAGCCGCTAAGTTGATTGAATACCTTGCCGAGTCACTTTGTATGACTGCCTCACGGGTACTCGAAGCTTGAGGAAAACATCCCCGAAATTTTTCGAAACCTATAGACGAGTTGCGGGCCTTGGAAAGAGTATAATGTGATTTCAGGACAGGTGAGACTTGCATCGCTTCTCGCACAAGGAAAAGACGCCATTTCCAATCTTGTCTACGTGGCCCAAGCCGAACTTTTTTATCGCCTTAGCAGTCACTGACGCTGCGCTTTTGGCAGAGGCGGTTCAAGAGGTGCGGGCGGCTGTGACTGAAACGGCAGTACTCACCGCACCGGGGCCGCACAGGCGCGCCGCCGGGTAGTCCCTGTTGTGCATATGGAGACATATTAGCCTTCTGAAAGAAAAAGCAGAGGATAAATCTTCAAGTTTCCGTAGTATGAACCACTATATCCACTTGCGATCATGACAACTTGAAGTCGTGTTCAAGTTGTCCAAGGCTGCATTGGGCTCACCAAAATTTGCATTTAAATTTGGCACCTACCGTGACACAGCATCTGATAATTGTGACATGAGTCACCTTGTTCGTGATTTTGATGGGTTCCATACGATCTTTCAGAACTCTAGGCAGTCCTTCAGGTTCAGGTTGGGTCACACTAACAGCTCGTTAGTCACCTCGTCACACCGCTGGAAGAGTGAACCTCTTACAAGGCACAAGGTAACTGGAATAATAGTCCAAGGATGAGTCGGCAAGTACAGAGATGAAACGAGGAAATAGAATTTTACTTATAAATTGTTTATGTTTGGTCGCTGCAGTTGTCAGCGGGGCAATGTTTCCGAGACCTGAGGCCTGAGGCCTGAGGCCTGATGCGGCTCGATGATTGATCAAAGCCTCAGGTATCGACCACATCCAAGTACCCACTGCATCGTTATGTACCGCACACGCATTCCTGTCAGTCAATCTGAAAACCTAAACCGAAACCCTTCAATTGCATGATAACTGTTCTACATGGATTACCTGCCAGGCATACGACTCGCCGAGACTCGGGTTGCTCGCCCCTTCCTTACATAAGAGGTACATTCCTTGGTAGACACGTCATATGTACCATGAAATTGACTCCGATATTTCAGTAGCGCGGCAGCTTGGTGGAACTTTTTCGGAATCCAGGTACCTTATTTGATTTATATGCTTGGCCGTGCCGACCAGCCACTTGCCAATGGAAGCATTGACAGTTGCCATGACTCGTAGGTAGCGCGGATGGGTGAAAGGGCAGTGTAGTATCCCCAGCCAGGTTTTCAAAAGGCGGGATGCTATTGAAACGTAGCTGCTGTGCTGGCCCTACGATGGCGTGTATATATCATGGGAGTCCTTGCTGTATTCACTATTCCACCCTCTCACCTCGATTCTGGTCCTCGAATGCCACTATATCACTGGAAATGTACGTCCCTCACTCCCTTCACAAGAATATTCGTTGCTGACTTGAGACAGTTTGTGTCGTGCTTGTCTTCCTAGCGTTATACCCTAGTGGATCTCCTGCAGCCAATTTCTCGCAGTGTTTCGAAAATGTGCTCAGCTGCGCTCTAAGTTCAACCAGTCCCAACTGCACTTCAAACTTGAATATTTCGGAATCGGACGCTATATCGGCGCTCAGAACAAGCAATGGTTCCTTTATCTCATCCAACACAGTAGGAACGGCCACCGCGCTTTCATACGATGGGTGCTTAAAATATTGTGGAACAGGTCAAGAGTCATTCAGCTGGAACGACTTTTCACAAGAGTATGCTGCATGGCTCCTTCCCTATCTTGCTTTGCTCTCCCAGCTTCCATTCGGCGCTCGACGTAGGACAGATAATCTCATGTCCGCAATCTTAACTCTCGGCTCACCAACCCTCGCTGCCTACTCCTTATATTTGACCCTTCTAAACTCACGATGGGTCAATGACCGTCTGTTCTCCGATGTCCGTTACCCCGGCGCCAAGGTCCGTCGGTCAGTGATACGAGTTTTGGCCGGCCTTCAACAAGTTCCACTCCGCATTCATCCTGGAGAAGATGGTCGATTGGAGTCCCTGGTGGTTCATCCAGATAATGACGAATGGTGGAATGTTTTTGCAGAGGAACTCGAGTACTCGCACACATGGTCCATCTCGTCTGCAACAAACATCATTTGGGTGGTCATTGCATATTTGCTCACTGTCGCCAACTCCATCTCCAACATTGCCGACAATATCAATTCCAACGGGCAGGGAACCGGCTCTGGTTGGCTCTGGTTGTTACCAGTCGTTGTGGGATGGCTGATCTTCTCGCCTAAGTGCGATTACAAACGTGTGCTGGATGCATACGACAAGGCGAATAGGAGGGTGTTTGTTGCAGATTCCCGTAACCCCAGGGCAATTCCTTCCCAGGTCACCTATAATTATGGCCTCACTATTGCACCTAGCCCAGACTGGGAACCACCGAACATCATCTCCCCAGACGAGTCTCGAATCCCTCCGATTTTCAACTATGCAAGAGTATGGTTATGGGCCCAGAATGTCTACGTGATGTCCCTATTCTATCGTACAGCATGCGAGCACTCAAATCTCCGTATTGGCGTGGACGGCCAGGAGATTCAAGGGGGTGTGCGGAGTGACGTCCCGAGAGAGAGCCGACTTGGGACGCGTGACCAAGTTGTCCGATACTGTTACCCAGGTATTCATGAATATCCTGGGTCTCGCGTCCTTTGGCCCCGCGGCATTCTCTACAACATAATTGTAGCATCACTGATGGCATTGCAACTTCAATGGGGAACAACCAGTGCAGCGGTGCTTGTAGTTTGGTATACGCCTACAATCGTAAGTGGCTTCTTTCAACGCATGAATTTCTTCCCTGAAACTTGTCCCGAGGGTCTCGGTTGTCGTTCTCTTGTATACCTACTATATGGGGCGCTGTCCACCACCGTGTGGATTTTGATGGTCTTGTCCAGCCTATTTGGATACTATTCTCATCATCTTCTCAATGGCCTGCCGGCCTCCGGGGTAGAAAGCGCCACTTGGACAAGACTATCGCGCTCCACCGTCCCTCGGTGTGAGGTGACCCCGACAGACCGTGTAACAGGAGACGGCTGTGGATTCCCGGCGGTTGAAAACAGCATGGCGATTCCTCTGTATGACATTGGGACTTCACAGAGTCACGCTGCCAGTGGGACAACCGTTCCAGACCCAGGCGGACCCGCGAGTATCCTCAGTATCAAGCACGCTCGTGCAACTCAATCACATGCTCATATGCTTGCCCACCTTGCCAACTGGTTACGCTGGGTCGGGAAAACCATCGCCATCATCAATGCCATCAGTACGATCGCTAATTCGCTCTTCCAGTTCGCTGGGGTGTACGACACGTGTTTCTGCGATTCGAGTGTGTACAGCTTGGGTTCGCGTGCGTTTGATATTTGCGCACCCAACTCGAGCGACATACAATTAGCAAGGAATGCGTGGATCGGGGCCCTCGCGCTCGCGTTGAGCTGTTGTGGGGTGTCCGTAGGATCGATTTACTTGATAAGGGATGCGTTACCGAAGCGATGAGACTGCGTCGCTTTTGTTTTATATATTCTTAATCTTGTTATATGTAGTACGGTACAGCATGGACGATGATACCCTTCTCAACATAGGAACATTTTTTCTCGACTCCAATCCACTTTGTCATGTGTAATAGTAATCTGGCCACACGTAGTGGGCTGCCAAAGCCTGGAGGCAATAGTTGGGTGGTTGGACGGAGTAAATTATATGATCAGCGTCAGTAGCTCGGAGAGGACCCAACCGTCTCCTTGGCAAAGCGGTTGTTCCGTGGGGAACATATGAAAGGTAAGTCGGCAGCCACTAATGGGATATGACCTACAGAAAGTCGTGATTGATGTGCTTCCCATCATCGTTGAGTCAGAGTTCTCGGATGGGAAGAACGTTAGGTGCGGCGGCCACCACCATGTAATTCGATGGATGCGAAAATGTCGA
>JBBPUM010000243.1:0-21679 GCA_038094695.1 Chiua aff. virens
AGCTCACCTCCTGCTTCACAGTCCTAATCCCCGCAAGATCCTGCGCGCCCCTGCATTTGGTTTCGTCTAAATATTTCCTGACCAGTTTGTGCGTGAGAGTCTGAAGTTTGGTCAGTAAGACATCCTCATCAACCCACTCCTGGATTACTTACTTTCAGCCTCTTGAAGTCGGCCTCGTTCCAGCGAAGCTGTTCCTCCAGATTGTACCCGCCACGACCAGGTCTTCCTGCCTCTCCGGCAGGTTTCTGAATCTTGGAACACTCTATCAAATCTTCCTCGAGGGAAGTGAGTGAGGAGTCACTAGGGGTCGGTGAGTGTTCAGAGTGTCCGTAATCTGAAGGTGGATCATTTGCAACAGCGAATGTTACCCCTTTCCCTTTATCTGCATGGGGCTGCGGTGTACTTGTGCGGAAGCTGCTAGCTACCCGGAACAGTGGTGCAGTGGGCGGCGTAGTCGCACGACGCCGAGGGGGTGGTTTAGACACCGTCATCTCCTGGAGTGCAGACACGGTGGTTACCGAACCTGGCTGCTGGTTTAGCATTTGAACGTGGGATGACAAGAGCGGTAACATCGGGGGTTCGCTGACTGAGTAGAAGGCTGGCACTGAGAAGAGTCGTTTGGGAGGCATTCTGTGATGTATCGACGTCGAAAGGCTAACCTTTACCTTTATGCGTTGATAGGGTAATTATCTAATCATGTGATCACCGGTATCATCGGGCATGGTCGGTAAGGACGTGATATGACAATTGGCACGTCTCCTAAAATGTAAATTGCAGATATTAAACACTTTTGTTTCGAGTCGCATTTTTGTCTTAGTGCCTATCGCGACCTCGATGTACCCTCCGCTTCCCCTTAAATAGGGGAGTGCAGAATCCCCAAAGGTCCAAGGCATACGAAATTCACAGTAACCATGGGCAATGGCCTCAGTAAAGAAGTATATACGGTACTTCTTTTGTACACAACCAAGGGATCGTGGACAGAGGAAAGGGTTATGCCCGGTGAGAAGACTTACTAGGGCTAATATGGAATAGGTTCAGAGTAAAGAGTAAAGGGTAGTGTTGAGCTAGTGTAGGCTCTGTAGAAGACAGGTGTATAGGACTGTATTCAAGACACTCTAGAGAGAGTACATGAAGTGAGCTCTCTCTTATACATGTTGGTTGGCTTTAGGGCAGGCATGTGGACTACCTAAAAGGAAACACTATATAAGGTAAATAGAAAGTGGAACGATATGAGCGAGTAATGCTATTGGATAGCTAAAAGAGCTCTTATCGTATGATAAAGACAATGACGTCATGTGGGAAGATAGTGTTATCAACCAATAGGATATGATCCTGTTATCTATGATGTCATGGTCTAGACTATATATCAAATAGTGAATTTGAAATAGAGATAAGGAAAGAATCTAGAGTGTTCTAGATGTTACCATGGTGACGAAGAATGAATAATGTCACATGATAGAAGTCACATGATATGTGATCATATGATATGCTTAAATAAGCAAAGAACTATAAGTCTGAAAGACGAAGTCTGAAGTAGAATACTTATAGTTTCAACAACTTCAACCTCCAACCTCTGAGACCTCAACAGTCTATTCTTACACTCTTAGTGCTAAGTCCAACTCTGGTGATCTACTCACCCAAGGGCCACTGCTTTGAAGTGCTATCATGTTCCTATCACGATACTACTGGCCATTTTTGATTTTGTGGCTTTAGTTCTTGGTTGTGCCATACAAGTTCTATTGGACTCTGCTCTGCCTCTATCCACAGAGCAGCCACACAAAATGTGAAACACCACAAATCCTCACTATATCATCTAACAAACAGCTTTGAACTAGATCCTGACAAGATAGAGATCCTGACACTGATGAGTCACTCTCCCACCTCTAACCTTCTCTACACTACAATTATCCTGACCAAAAATGACTCCATTGCCAAACACAACAGTATAACAATGGGAACCAGAATCTACACAAACGAATCAGAGATAGATGGATACATTAGAGCATCAGCAGTACTCTACAGACTGTGCAATACATGACCCAAGATAATACACTACCACCTAGGGAAAACCTCAGAACACACAGTCTATGAAGTGGAAGCCATTGGCCTAATGATGGCAGCCCACCTATTATACACAGAAAAGGACATCAAGACCTAATGATCTTTATCAACAACCAAGCAGTTATTAAATCTGGTGAAGTACTCACTCACAAATCCAGTCACTACCTGATAAGCAAGCTCATCAGAATGCTATGCACCATCACCAAAAAACACCAACTCCAACTTTCAACTGACATAACCATACAATGGATAGCTGGTCACAAAGACATAGAAGGCAATGAAAGAGCAGACAAGGAAGCCAAAGTAGTCACAAAGGAGGAAAGTGAAAACAGTTGTAACCACCGCCTCCCCAAATTCCTCCATACTGAATGACTCCCACTAAGTAATCTCTGATCATCTCCACACATCTTCACTTCATTTCTCTTAGATTCTACTCCACACCATCTCAGACTTACAACTCTGGTTACTCCGGCGTTATCTTTTTAGTATTAGTCTTCATTCTTGTACTATACCTGTGTCTCGCTTACAAGCACAGCTCTGGCTATGTTCCTGTCCCGTTTTCACTCCAGTTATCTCTCTCCCGATTTCCCGTCTTACTCATACTTACAAATCCGCACTGCTCTGTTTACTAATCCACACTCAACTCCCATATATAAACTCCTATACTCCACCCTCTGTATTCTTTAGTCTGAATATTAGTTTTATCCTCTCGATCACTCCCAATCAACTCTGACCTCCGACCTCTGAGACCTCGACGGTCTATCTTTACTCTTTACTCTTACTTGACTTCACTACTAAGTGTTAAGTCTAACTCCGATCCCCGATCCCCGTAAATACTAAGGCAAGACTTACAGCAAGGGCGCAACACATACGTTGAAGCCAATGCCTGTCCGACCCTGAGTAACTCCGAGTCTCGGAGTTACTACCCCTCGAATAACACCCCTAACAGTATATTTAGACTTCTTGTTGTTGTAAAGTTGCTGAATTATGGCTACTTGAACCACTAGAGTTCAAACTTGTGCCCAAAGCACACAACCCATCCCTCCACCTCCCCAGTTCAATCCCCTTTCCCATTTCTCCAGTAATTGTCAAGGACCAGAAGTCGTCAAACAATTCCAAGGTTTTTCCGCACGTCGAATCTCATCAGCCTCCACTGCAATTCCGTTTCCCTGCAACACTCCAACACCAACTCTGGAACCTAGCATCTCCCAACACCTCCGCAATAGACGCGAGTCTACTCTGTCTACCGTCGAACCCATCACCGCACCTCAGGACACTTGGGGTTTCGACGATGATGATGATGCAGGTGAACCGGATCACCCCGGAGATGATGACTCGGGAAATGATGATGATCCTTTTGGCAATGACGATGAACCTGAGGATAACGACCTGCACGATGATGGGCCTAATGCCGAGGACCCAGACAGACTCCTCTTCCACCTCACTACCGCCATTGGCGACCTCACTTGTGCTACTCGTCGTCCCTCCAATTCCGACTCTTCCCTGCACACTAAAGTCTGAGAACCAGACCAGTTTGACGGGACCAATCCCCAAAAACTCCAAGTTTTCTTAGTGCAATGTGAACTCAACTTCCAGGATCACCCTAAGGCTTTCTGCACGGATCGCACCAAAGTCACCTTCGCGCAATCCTTCTTGAAAGGAATGGCTCTCGAATGGTTTGAGCCAGACCTTTTGCAACTCAATGATCCTGATGATCGTCTGGACTGGATGGACGATTACTCCACTTTCATACTCGAACTTCAGACTAACTTTGGTCTGCACAACCCCGTCGGAGATGCTGAGCACCAGCTCGACAATCTCACAATGAAGGACAGACAACAGATCAACAAATATGTTGTCAAGTTTAACAGGCTAGCTATGCAAGTCCGTGGCTACGGAGAAGGTGCACTCTGCCATCACTTCTACAATGGGTTACCCGACTGAATCAAAGATGAAATCACTCGCATCGGTAAACCTGCAACCCTTGCTGAACTCCGTAGAATCACTCAAGCTATTGATGTGCATTACTGGGAACGCAAGTCAGAAATAAGTTGTCAGTCAAAGCAGCCAACCAACTCTGGTCACAAGTCCATGGATAAGTCCTCTGCGTCAACCTCCGCATCTAACTCCGGCAACAACTCTGGGCACTCGAAGTCTAAGGACTCATCTGAGTCTAAGGGCAAAGGTGTCACGACCTCTGCAGTTCCAAAGCCTGATCTCTCATTGAAATTAGGCAAGGACAGCAAGCTTACTGCCGAAGAACGCAAGCATCGTTTTGACAACAATCTCTGCATGTTTTGCGGTAAATCCAGGCATGTAGCCAAAGACTGCTCCAAGTCTACATCTAGAGCAGCCAAAGCTCGTGCTACCAAGATCACAACTCTGGATGCTAAATCCAAGCCCTCCAGTACGGAGGCAAAAAAATAGTCCACGACCTCCATTGCTCCGCACGGGCGGAAGGTTGCATTGACACCAGCCGTGCAAAGGAGCTACGCCTCAACGCATCCGCTCTTTCAGACCCTTGTTCACTCATGCCCTCTGTCTCTCTTGTTTCGTATGACATTCCTTCTTTCTCTGCACTCGAGACTCCGGCTCTTCAGATTGTTTTATCGATACTACATTCGTTAATGAACATAACCTTCAAACCTACTCCGTACCCCTGCTTCAACTCTGCCTCTTCGATGGAACAACCAACTCCGTGATTACTCAAGTGATCAACCTCTCCATACATTTCAAAACTGGTGGTATCACTCTGACGACACTCTACGTCACATTGTTGGATGGATCTTGTTCTCTTGTTCTAGGACACAACTGGCTGACCTGCCACAATCCATTGATTGATTGGGTTTCTAGCAGTATCTCATTCCGTGCACCCGAGCAGTCCAGTCCAACACCCCTGAACTCTCCTCTGCAGCCTCCAGTACTACCTCTGGCTGATCCTCCCAAATCTGATCCACCGCGTTTCTCTGAGCAGAAGGCCCCTCACATATCGTTTGTTAATGCAGCAGCATTTGTGTTAGCATGCCAATTAGAAGGATCCACTCAATTTAGTCTGCAACTCCGTCCGCAGGAGACTGAGCTCCACTCAGCCTCTATGTCCTCCGATTCCTCCGCTCCCCCTGTTGATCTCTCCACCGTTCCTCCCGAGTATCACGACTTTCCAGATGTGTTTAGCAAGAGCAAAGCATCTACACTTGCTCCGCATCGGGAACACGACCTTAGGATCGAGTTAGAGGAAGGTGCGTCTCCCCCACTGGGAACCACCTACTCCCTTTCTCCCTCCGAGCTTGTTTCTCTCCAGGAGTTCCTCGATGAACACCTTTCTATGGGCTTTATTCGCCCTTCTTCCTCCGCTCACGCCGCTCCAGTTCTCTTCATCCGCAAGAAGGACGGTTCACTCTGCCTTTGCGTCGACTTTAGAGGACTCAACAAAATCACGAAGAAAGACTGCTATCCACTTCCCTGCATCTCCGATCTCCTCAATGCTCCGAGTCGCGCGAAGATCTACACCAAAATCAACCTCTGGTACGCTTACCACTTAGTCCACATTGCCGAGGGAGATGAATGGAAGACTTCTTTCCGCACGCATTACAGATCATATGAGTGGCTTGTCATGCCTTTCGGCTTGACTAATGCCCCTGCAGCCTTCCAGCAGTTTGTTAATACTATCTTCGCTGATCTGTTAGATGTTTGCGTCATCGTCTACTTAGATGATATTCTCATTTACTCCTCTGACAAGGCTTCGCACACCAAGCATGTCCGAGAAGTACTCCGATGACTCTGCAAGCACGGACTTTATGCCAAACCTGAAAAATGCGAATGGTCTATGACCTCTACCGAGTATCTCGGCTACCAGCTCTCTTCCTCCGGCCTCTCTATGTCCCCTGACAAGATTAAGGCTATCCAAGACTGGCCTGAACCCCGCAAAGTAAAAGATATTCAATCTTTCCTCGGTTTCGCAAATTTCTATCGTCGTTTCATCTCCGCTTACTCCGATATTGTTGTTCCTTTGACTCACCTCACTCGCAAAGGCACTCTGTGGAAATTTGATGACGACTGCCATGCAGCCTTCCAGAAGCTTAAGGATGCATTCATTTCTGCTCCTATCCTTACTTATTGGCTCCCTGACACTCCCCTGATCATAGAGACAGATGCCTCCAACTACGCCATTGCCAGAATACTTTCACTCCGCTGCCCCGACAATGAAATCTGGCCGGTCGCATTCTACTCTTGGACTTTGACGTCCTCCAAGCTCAACTACGATACCCATGATAAGGAATTATTAGCCATCCATGAAGCTTTTCAGACCTGGAGACATTACCTCGAAGGCTCCAGTACTCTGATCGACATTGTCACTGACCACAAAAATCTCGAATACTTTTCCACTACCAAACTCTTGACTCGGCGGCAAGCCTGCTGGTCGGAGTTCCTTAGTCAGTTCAATATGATTGTTCATTTCCACCCCAGACGCCTCAGAGCTAAACCTGATGCCCTCACTCGCCATTGGGATGTCTATTCCAAAGAGGGGGATAGGGACTACGCTTGTGTCAATCCACACAACTTCAGACCTGTTTTCACCCAAGAACAGCTCGCATCCTCCCTTAGAGTGACCTATCTCGCAACTCCGGTACTCTGAGCTAGTACTCTCTTCAACCTTGAATCCCTCCACAATGACATCCACTCCATACTCTCCTCCAACCCCATCGCAATCAGACACATGTCTTCCTCTACCTCCGAAGATCATTGTTGGAAAGTTGACAAAGATGGCTTCTTAAGATTAGATGATCGCATCTATGTCCCCGACTCCAATGATCTCCGCCTCCGTGTCCTCCGATATAAACATGATCACCCACTCTCCGGACACTTCGGACAAAACTGGACTTTGGAACTTATTTGCCGCGAATACACTTGGCCTGGTATTAGGACCTTCATCAAGGACTACGTCTCCTCCTGTACCTCCTGTGCTCGTGCGAAAGTCCCAAGACATAAGCCCTACGGTTTACTGAAGCAACTCCCCATCCCCGAACGCCCCTGGAACTCCATCTCCATGGATTCCATTGAACAGCTTCCTCCGTCCTCCAGATTCACCTCCATTCTGGTTGTTGTAGATCAATTATCTAAACAGTGCATATTCATTCCGACTCACGACACCATCACATCCCCAGACCTAGCTAAGTTGTTCTTACTCCATGTGTTTTCCAAGCACGGAGTTCCCTCTCACATCACCTCCAATCGCGGATCAGAATTCGTGTCGCATTTCTTTAGATCTTTAGGCAAAGCCCTCGACATCCGGTTACATTTCACCTCCGGTTATCACCCTGAGAGAGATGGCCAGACAGAGCATATGAACCAGACCTTAGAACAGTATCTTCGCATTTATTGCAACTATCAGCAAGATAACTGGTCTGAACTCCTGCCCCTCGTGGAGTTCGCATACAACAATGCTCCGAACACTACTACTGGCGTCTCACCATTCTTTGCTGATAAAGGTTATCATCCTAACATCTCCATATTCTCCAAAAGGGATCTCACCTCCGCATGCGCACAAGAATACTCTGTAGATCTCGAATCATTACATCAATTCCTCCGAGAGGAAATGGCCCACGCTCAAGAGTGATACCAAGGACCTGCTGATGCTAAGCGAACTTCAGCTCCGGACTTCTTAGTCGGAGATCAGGTTTTCATTAAAGCTAAGTACTTCAGAACCACATGGCCCTCTAAGAAACTTTCGGACAAGAACCTAGGGCCTTTCGACATCATCACCAAAGCTAGAACCCATTCCTTTACACTCCACCTCCCCAACTCAATGAAGTCCGTACACCCTGTGTTCCACATCTCTCGATTGGAACCTTGTGTTCCCAACACTATCCCTAATCACATGTTAACTCCGCCTCCTCTGATTGAAGTAGATGGTGAACCGGAGTACGAAATCTCCGAAATCCTAGACACTAAGATTGATTGACGAAGGAAGAATTGCAAGCTATTGTACTTGGTATGATGGGCTGGATACGAAGGAACTGATGAAGAAACTTCATGGCTCTTGGCTACCGAACTTGGACACGCATCAGAAATCGTTGCAGACTTCCATCTCTGATACCCAGAGAAATCCGGACCTCACTCCGCTTAAACGATCAAGACAAATTGTTATTCAAGTTTCTATCTACTGTCCTTGTTCCTTAGCTACCTCCTGCTTCTCCACTTCCTCTCTCAGTTTCTCCACTCCCTCCTCATTCCACGACAACTCTGCATCCTCCACCACCAACTCCGCCACTTCCTCCTTGACCCCGCTCATCGCTTCCCCCTCGTCGTCGTCCGACTCCTCTTCCTCCTCCAACTCCAGACCCCACCACAATCCCTTCAGGAACATGAGTTCCTCGAACCTGTCCATGACCCTCTCCATCTGGTGGGTGAGCTGTCCCAACTTCCAGCACTGGGACTCGAAGATTTTGGCGATCTGCCTTAAGGCAGCCGCCACCTCTGAGTCCCTGGCTCCGCTCGACCCCGCACTGCTCTGGTCCCCACTTGTCCGCACCTCAATAATCTCCACTGACTCGGACCTCGCCTTCTTCCTCTTTGGCCCTGCATTGTCCTCCGTCCTTTTCCTCTGCTTCTTCTTCATCTCCTCCCTGGGTTGCTCGCACCTGTGCTTGCCCTGCTGGCAAGCCACGCACGCCCTTCCCTTCTTTCCTTCTCCGGGCTCACACTCCATCCCTGCTGCGATGCACTGAGTGCATGGTTCCCACGCCTTCGCTTTGCCCTTGACCTTGGGCCTGGGCTTAGGCCTTGGAGCACTCTGCTCTGCTCGGACCTCCTCGGCCTAGCAACTCCATCAGCCCCGCAGTGAGTGATTGAATGTGTGACTTACCCGCTTCTTGGCCGCCTCCTTGGCCTCCTTCAACCGCCTCTCCTCCGCGGCCTTCCTCGCTTCCTCTGCCCTTCAAACTCTCTCCTCCTCCTCTGCCTTCCTCTTGGCTTCCTCCTCTGCCTTCCTCTGCTCCTCCGCCTCCCTCCGCACCTTCACCCAACGCTGCCTCTCTGCCACCTTCGCTGCGAACAGCTCATCACTGTCGTCATTGCCCTCCTTGAGGCGTTCGTTGGACCAATTGTTGATGTCATTGAAATTAGACATTTTTTTAGAAAAGAGAGAAGTTAACGGGCTTGAGGAGTGCCCACCTGGACTTATATATGGTTCCACATCGGAGTCCCAAACTAACTCCACGCAACCACACTATTGTTCGCTGATCCCCGCTTTGATAAGTATTGTTTCCTTTTATGGCCTTCATGGGTTCAGGCCTAAGAGGGGGATACTGTCATATCCCGGACTTCCATCTCCGCACATCTTCACTTCGTTTCTCTTAGATTCTACTCCACACCATCTCGGACTTACAACTCTGGTTACTCTGGCGTTATCTTTTTAGTATTAGTCTTCATTCTTGTACTATACCTGTGTCTCGCTTGCAAGCATAGCTCTAGCTATGTTCCTGTCCTGTTTTCACTCCAGTTATCTCTCTCCCGATTTCCCGTCTTACTCATACTTACAAATCTGCACTGCTCCATTTACTAATCTGCACTCAACTCCCGTATATAAACTCCTGTACTCTGCCCTCTGTATTCTTTAGTCTGAATATTAGTTTTATCCTCTCGATCACTCCTGATCAACTCACCTCCGAGACCTTGATGGTCTATCTTTACTCTTTACTCTTACTCAACTTCACTACTAAGTGTTAAGTCTAACTCCGAACCCTGATCCCCGTAAATACTAAGGCAAGACTTACAGCAAGGGCACAACACATACGTTGAAGCCAACGCCTGTCCGACCCCGAGTAACTCCAAGTCTCGGAGTTACTACCCCTCAAATAACACCCCTAACACCATGCTTGGTCATCCTTGTGGTGATCCAAGTACATGCAACCTATCGCAACAACAGCAGGCAGAAAACACAAATGGGATGCATCACCTATGTATGCTGCTGATTGAAAAGTCTGCAAATCTAAAACCACTGGCAGGAATGGTGGGACTAGGGGGACCCTTACTGGCCTGCCCTTGGGGCATTCACGAGACTGGAGAAGCAGTGGGGACACAGGTGTCCCCTTTAATGTACATAGTTACTGTTATGTCCAATATAGGGTACAAACCCTCCATGGACAATAATGGACTCAGAAAAAAAAAAGTCCAACTCCATACTCTGTACTCTGCAAATATCAAGGCAAGACTTACAACAAGGGCAACACACACATTGAAGCCAACACCTGTCCAACTCTAAGCAACTCTGAGACTTGGAGTTACTACCCCTCAAAATACCAGCCCTAACATGTTTTATGAGAAAGAGAGAAATTAATCTACCCTTTTTAAATTTGAACATATCTTTTAGATTAATAGTGTGATCTTTCCTAAATAGGATTCTTTCACTTTCTCCTTTTGAGAATATGCAAAAATGAATGATATTCCTTTGGGACAAGTTTCATAGTTGGATCTGGTTTCTTTAGTTCTTTTATTGTCCTCCTTTGTTCTTCCCTTTTGCCACATGTTGGTTTGGGGTCTAACATAATTTAATGCATCCATGGCATTTTCTGCCTCTCAGATGTGATAGAGGTATGTGAGGAAGATTTGATATCTTATTCCTCATAAGATATTTGCTTTGAGGAAGTGAACTGCACATGAGTTGCTCAGATCTGCATGTTGATACACTTTCCATTTCACAAGCAAGTTATCTAATTCCATGTTTCCTTGTTTGAGCTTTTTGATCTCTAATCTACTAGTAGCCCAATCCTTCTGCTTTGTGACTCTAAAGAGTCCCTCTATATTTGACATGAGCTATGTCCAGTTGTATTGATTGCCCTTTTTGAGGCATGTTTGTACAAAAGATCCTGCTTTGTGTCCTTTTAATTGTGAGAGTATGACTACAACTGTCTTATATGAATCAGATGTAATAGTTGCCCTGTTCACATGGAGCTATCCCTATAACTTGGCCCACCATTCTTCAAATTTTGTGTTTTCTTCTAGAAATTCTCCTGAGTCTGTGAATATTTCTATTTTTGTACTTATTTTTTTGCTGGCCAATGATCAAGAACTGGCCAACTCACTCTGAAGTGGTGGCCAGTGCTTTTGAGTTGATCAAGAAGACTCACTGTGGCCCACTGGTCCATTGCAGCCAAGGGTGCTAGATCAGTAGCCACTAATGTATACACAGCTAACATTGTCATAATGCATGTACTTGCAGCACCATGTGCAATCCCAGCTATGAGTCCAAAAAAGTGTCACTTAGTTAACCTCTTTGTGGACCCAGGCCAACCTCCTATCAAGAGGATTCACTATGCTTGAATGTGCTGATGATATTAATACCCATTCACTGATAGACTTTGTCATTCACATTGTCCACTTCAAGCACAAGCTTTTATAATGATGACCATTTCTTTTTTGGATTCAGATGTTTCTCTAACATGCTCTACTCACTCATTTTAATCATTCCCTACTCTCCTTACAACCACTCTTATTTATTTTCAAATCACCCCTTTGAGTTGCCTCCAAGTCCTTGCAAAACTCCCAGATATCCCCTGATTATAGTATGGTATCAATCAGATTTTAATGTCATCAATCAAATCTGTGTGATTCAGTGTAATGTGATCAAGTTCAAGCAAGGTCTCTGCTGATGCAGTTGGCCTTCCTAAGTTTTCAGATGGATGTCAATTAGGGAGTCATATTGAGGTAGATTTAGTTATATCAATTCATAGAGTGGGATCTATGGTTTATACTAGTGGAGAATATTGTTCTGTATGCCATTAGCTACATTTAATCCTTGTATCATGCAGAGATCCAATCAGGGGATATAAAGTTATAATTAAAACTGGGTCAGATGCTAACTCAAGGGGATTACTGACTAAGTTTCAGTCTTATTAATTCATATGGTGAGATTCATGATTCTCATCAGTGGGGGATATTACTCTACATACTATTAGCTACATTCAACTATAGAGTATAGATATTGGACAACAGTATCTGAGGTTATGACCAAAACTGGATCAGATGTTGACTCAGAGGGGTACTGACATAGATTTAAACATAGAAATTCAGATAAATTATATAAAATTCTGAAGAAATTATGGGAAGTGGAAATGAATGGGGGGAATGTATGGGGTACAACACAGGGGCTATACAAAATACCAGTTGCAGCCAGTCTTTTTGATTTTCTGAAAGGAGGACAACTGCACTGATTAAAATAAAATATCTGGGCAACCACAACTGTAGTCTGGTTGCAACCAATCAAAAGTCTGGTCTGGTTGCCCTTTGACCTCCATCTCAAACTCTTCTCAAACACAACCTAGAATAGTACTAAGTAGAGCTAGCACTACCAGCAGATTGGCTTGAACAAATATTTCTATTATCAACTTATTGCCAAGTATGTGTTCACAAATGACCATGATCCTGTGGTCAAGCAGTCTTATCTCCAGAATTTCCTCTCATACATAAAATTGGCCAAGAGCTACTTTGTAAAGTAAGTCATTTTATTATTTATCTATAGATCTACAGTATAATGATAACTAGGATCTTTAGGCTTAGAACCAAGTATAACAAATAGCTCTGCCTCTCAGGTATAGAGGTAACAATTGAACAATTGATAGTAGATCCAGGCAAATAAACCCTCTACTATAAGTGTCCTGATCTTCTCTATATCTAATATACTTAAAATTAACTGCAGAGTACCTTCTATCTACTTTTCTTGGTGAGGATTTGCATAGATAATAGAAGGATAATCCTATATTCAATCAGACTTTCAACACTACAGATCCTAGCCAGGACTTTGCTATCAGGACTAGTGAACATTTCTCTCATAACCATTGTGACTACACTATTAGGCAATGACTAGACTACCCTGGAGGAGATTGAAGGAGATGTTGCAACATAACCTGGATGAACAAGTCAGGGGGATCCCTTAGGGTCCAGACTACCATAACCTATTGGTGTCTCTCAATGTTATGGTACCAGTGCATCAAGTGAATGTGCCTTCAGACCAGTCTGATTATATTGATAAAAATGACACAATTCTTACTCTATACCCTTCTAGCCCTTCTACTACTTCTACTGGCATTGTAGCCAGCTCTTTAAGCAGTCAAGCCCCCTAGTTCCTAACAGATACCATAAACTTAGAGCAACCTGAAGTGGGTAGTCTAATTAGTTCATTCTAGCTCATGATAAAATACAACAAGTAGATCAGTGAAAGAAGAGAGAAAAGGAAAATAGCCTATATCTAGAGAGCCTTGGTCCCCATCTACTCTGTCATCCTTGTCCATGAGACCTTCTATATTGACTATATCAAAGCTATATTACTTCTTTCATTGCAGATTTCCCATACCACTTCAACTTCTTCATTCCACAGGCATCACTATGATAGTGCTAGCTCTTTAAAAGACTTGAAAAAGTTCTCTGACTGTACTTAAATTTAACTAGGTCAATTCATTTAGTGATGAGATAAGTTACAGCTTATGGCTCACCAAGAAAAGATACTGATTGAATACTCTTCATTCCTCTAATAAGAAACTAGTACTGAATCTACCCAGATCCACTCTCTAGTACCCAAAGGACATTCTAGGTCAGCTGAGTTACAAGGCTTTCCTAGAATATAGTCCATGCATAAGTCAGCAAGGTAGCATGTCTTTCCTCTTCCTCTCCACCTCATGACTCCATAGTGTCATTGTAGTCATTCTTTCTATTCCACTTTTTTGCTACACACTTATGAATATACCCCACAACAATGTCGTTGATAACCACAATGAACCAGACTTTGAGGGACCTCTCTTCGAAAGAGAATGCCAAGAACTCACTGAAGCAAGACTCACTGCAGTCCTTGCAGTTACATTACTCAGAGCCATTCACCATGCAACTAAAGAGAAAGAACACATAGCACATGACTGAGCCAGACAAGTGAATCTTATAGCACAAGCGGAGGAGAGAGAATGAGCTGAACAGCATCTTCACCAGCAGGAAGAGGACAAGGCTCAAGCCTTGTGAGAGGAGCACAAAAAAGAACAAGGCCAAATTTGCCCCCATACCAAACTGCCTAGTACCAGTAGAGCCTTTGGAGATTCCAGCCCAAATAGCAATCTGCAAGCTCAAAGCTCATCAATTCATCGAGCTATGGTACTGGACCAATGAGGGACTTGATACAGTGGACCGAACTAAAGCCAATATTGCAGATGATTCCTCCCTATCCCTGATCATATCAGATGAAGGCACACCCTTCTTTGTCCCATTCATCCTTGCCCACAGCAAGCTCATGATTACTACTGACGAAGACCTCTTGTTCAAACAGTTTGAACAAGCAGCCCTCCATATGATCAAAGCTATGTGAAACTGTAACCGGGACCCACACATTGACATGTTCATCACTTTCTGAAGAAGTATTGAGCAACACCCATGAAGATACTCGCACATTGCACACCAACAGAAAGCATTACTTATCTACCAGGGCCAGCAGCAACACAACTGGCACAAAACCATAGGTACTCTGGATGCCTTCATTCTAGAGGAGATCAACAAGACCACTCTCCTTAACACCCTCAACAACTTCAAGGAATCTGTGGACAAACAACAGTTGAAAATCATAAGTACACCTTCAGGTATCACACTGCAACAACCACTAACAAGACACTTCTCACTTGAACTCTTTCTCTTCTCCACCCTGTTTCCCACCACACAAACTACATCCACTGGTTTCCACATCACACATCTCCACACGTCACTGTGCACCCACACATGCCAATAACTCCCTCAGGTCACTGCACCATGCACACTCACATATCTACCAACCTTCCATGCCTGCACATAACCCATTGGAACCACACCAAAAGAGGATATTGCAGACCAATATGCCAAGCTATCTGAGCAGCTCAATGTGCTCATGACCTCCTCCCAAACTGCACAGAGCTCTGGACACCCCAGATCAAGCAGCATATCCAAAAGACCTATGTTGCCATCATGTCCACCCCTGGACTACCTTTCAAAGAAGCAGCACACATTTTGTGCTGCCATGAAAGAATTTGTATCACTCCTCCTTGCCATCTGCTCCATATGCCTTGGCAGGCACAGACACAATGTCAATGTGTGTGCTGCCTCCTGAACATGGGACAACAAGCACAATATCTATGTCTACCACAAGGGTCCAGGAATTTTTGCTAGGAAGAACAACCGACAGCTATGTGCAATGTGGCAGTGCCCAGATGGCTGCTCCATGCAGCACCATCCTCTTCATGCATGCTTAGGATGTGGTGCCTCCACCCATGGAACCCATAGATGTCCTCATGCATAGGACCTGCTACCTGCTTACCCTGTACAAACCTGATGCATGGGAATCTCTCCTCTGAGCAGCCAATCTCCTTCCTCTTTTTGCACATATTCTTGTAGGTCTACACAATGGTTTCATTGTAAATTTCCCAACCATTTCCCACACACAAACACCTCCTAATAAAGAGTCTACTAATCCTCACTGTGATGAATTTGTGAAAATGATAGACAAAGAAACTATGAAATCATGCTACATAGGCCCTTTCACTTCTCAAATACTCCCATCTCTAATTGGCTCTTTCCAAACCTCCTTTATATCCATTGTTCCAAAACCAGGACGTCCCAGTAAATATGTACAGATTAGTACAGAATTTTTCTTATCTAATTTCTCCCCTCCCTATCTTTCCTAACCCATCGATCAACTCCTTTATCAATCCCCATCATTTTCCTGCCTCCTGGAGCAAAATTTCCATACTACACCTTCTAATCTCCAGACTTCCCCTAGGCTCAGAAGCTGCAACTCAGGATGTGGCCAAGGCTTACTACACTGTGCCTCTTCACCCTTTGCAGTGGCTCTCTGCAGTTGTCCGAACAGGAGATAATCAATTTTTCATTGACTCATGCATGGCATTTGGTGCACTCCCTCTGTAGGCATGTATGGTGCCCTAGCAGATGTAGGAGCCGAGATTTTAAGATCCCTAGGCATAGGCCCACTAGATAAGTGGGTTGATGACCACATCTTCATACATATATCAAGGCAACATCTTCTCCAATATAATGCAGACTGGAACCAATGGCATAAAGACATCACTACAAAAGGGGGTATGAAATATGCAGGTAGCCACATCTGGTTCTCCAGATCAGACATTCATGCCAACCTTGAAGAAGAATTTAATGAAAACTGTTCCTTTTCTATAAAAGACTTATCCAATCAATCTCTGAGATCTGCACATAATGCATTATTTGTCTACAATCTACAAGATGTCAACACTGTATCAATATCTCTAGGAATTCCCTGGGAAATTAGCAAAAACCAAATGTTTACTACTTCCACAATCTACATGGGCTTCAAATGGGATCTACTCAACTGAAATGTCTTCCTCACCCAGGAGAAAACCAATAAATACCTTGCTGCCATTTCCAAATGGAGACCGTGCTGCACCCACACCCTGAGAGATGTCCAGCTCCTATATGGCAAGCTTCTACATGCAGCCTCACTAATCCCTAGTGACCGGGCATACCTCACAGGCTTAGAATGCATGCTAGGGGTGTGTTCCAGCCGACCCTTCATGCCACACCACCTAGTAAAATCAATTGCAGGTGACCTTGACTGGTGGACAGCACAGTTGGAGTGTGGCAATGTACAATGACCCATAAAACCTCTTCCCCTTTCATTGACACCCTTGCTTTCTCTGATGCAAGCTCTGGTATTGGCATCAGCATCACAATCAGCCCCTACTAGTGAGCCTGAAGACTTCTTCCAGGATGGCAATTAGCACAAGGATCCAACCACAACATTGGCTGGGCTGAAGCAGTCAGTTTCAAACTTCTCATCCATACCCTTGATATTGTTTTCTCACAACAGGCCAATCTCATCATCTTTGGAGACAACACAGGGGTTGTCGAAGGCTGGTGGAACCACTGCCACTAGAACACTGAAACAAACAATATATTCAAACATACCCACTCCTTCCTTGCTGAAGCCAATAACATTATGGAAGTACACATGGGGTATGTCCCTAGTGCAGCCAACCCCACAGATGGTCCATCATGAGGCCTTTACCTCTTCCAAGACCTCCTCCTCCCACATATCCCAATCCCTCCCGCCCTCACTCCATTCATTAGCAACTCTACCAACAACCCCCTCTTCCCACCAAACCTCACATAGGCCCTCCCCCTCATCTACAAATCCCCCATTGCAAGAACCCAGTGTTCTCATGCAGCCCACCAACATGCTGCCAACCAAGCACAATCAGACAATAACATTATCCAAAAAGTCCTCATGCAAGCTCCTGCCTAAGCCAAGATTTAACACACCAATTCCTGAACCTGCACCTTCTTATGCCATCCCCTTACTCACCCCCCCCAGTGCACCAAAACCACATCCATACAATCCCCAACTGCAGCCAAAACCTTCACCTCTCTGCCCCCACTGCCTCATCAAAGACTGGCTCCATCTATGGCTCCCACTACTTACCAATACCACTTCTACCCCTCATGACCCAGATTCTGAACCAAACTCCAGTAATACACCTATCCCCACCTCCAAACAGCAATTCCACCACATCCTAAATATAATTGCTGTGGGCTGGACAGAATGCACCAAAGAAACATACGGATCAGCCCTTCTTGTTTTCCATGTATTCTGTGACCTGAACAACATATGTACCAGAATCTGAATGTTGCCCAGCCTCCTCATCCCTAATTGCAACCTTCCTAGCAAGCTACACAGGTGCATACTTGGGATCAGCCCTCTTCAACTTTATAGCAGGCATTTGAGCCTGGCACATCCTCTACTGTCAATTCTGGAAGATTGACCAAGAAGAGCTCACTGCCATCCTACAAGAGGCCTATAGACTAGCTCCCCTATCCTCAAAACAACCCAAGCACATACCTGTCAAGCACCCCCTTCTCCTTCAATTTCTCACATACCTTGATCTTGACCACTTGTGTGACACTGCAATTTATGCATGCATCATAACAATGTTCTATTCTGTTTCCCGCCTAGGAGAATTCACAGTCTCAGCCATGATGAAATTTGACCCCATAAAACACATCATGTAAGCACACTGCTCTAGAGCAATAGACACCAATGGCACCATGGTTCTCTTGCTGCACCTCCCCTTCACCAAATGCTCACCAACAGATGAATCTACCCAAATTGCCTGACTTGACCACCTCACAAACCTGATTAGATGGCTAGACAATCACCTACACATCAATGACCCAAGCCCCAACAACCATCTCTTTACTTGAAAACACCCGAAAACAGGACTGTGTCCCCTCATGAAAGCAGAAGTCTCCAGATGCATACAATAGCTTATCAAACAGTATGCACTCCCAGAGATCAAGGGCCACAGCCTAAGAATTGGAGGCACCCTCCACTATCTCTTACAGGGCACATCTTTCAAAGTCGTCAAAACCATGGGTTGCTGGTCAGGGAAATTGTTTACCAAATACCTGAGAAAACATGCTCTCATCCTCTCCCATACCTAGTAGAGCACCCTGATATAATAGAAAAACTCATCACCCACATGATGCCACCCACCCATTAATCATCACCATGGTAAGCACAAACTCTGCTCCTTACCACTTGTTACAATCACTCTAAACCTTGCTGACCACTTTGCTGACATCCTTGCTGACACCTTGCTAACACCTTGCTGACCACCACCATACTCTAATCATTGGTACTGTCTCACTAATACTATCCTAATCACTCTATTTTATAGCTATTTTCCCATATTTTTCCATTGCCATTTAGGCTTGCTATAAGCCTAATACTTTGTTCGCATAATTAGCCCCTATTTGACTTCATTCATGCGAACCAGACTATTCTACACTGGCCCAGGCCTGGCTATGGTCCAGACCCATTAACCCTTGACCAGTCTAGACTATACAAACCCTCAAACCACTCTAGACTCATGTATGTCATTCCATTTCACACATGTTTGCCTCATGCCTACCCTACACATGTTCTCCTCATGTTTACCTCTCCCCATGCCTTGTCCAGACTCCCTATGATGCAGATACATTCTATGGCTATGCAGCCTGGATTCCTAAACCCTCAGCCCATCCAGAACCCTTGTCCCATAGCATAGCATATCTATAGATTTACCATACACCTGTACAAACAGTAGAATAGTATATAAGGGACCCTTCCAGCTCCCAGAAGGACCCAGTCTTGTCCTCTCTGGAGTTTTCCCAAACCTCTAGTGCCCTTGACTCGCTTTCACTGTCCTTCAGCAAATAACTTAAGCCTGTTAAGGTTTGGTTGTTTCACTCACAGCCACTGAACAAATTCACACCTCCATGTCCGGAGCCATCCCCCTCAGCTGCAACAACCCTTTGTATGATCAGGCCTGCTTCTCCTATCAGAGATTGGGCCATCAGAGGGTCAATTGTGACCTCTATCAATGCCCATTCTGTCTGGTCTCCACCCCAGGGCACACCTAGCACCGCTGCCCCAGGCAACCTCCTCCCACACCACTTGCCAATAGGATTACCCCTCACCCCACAAACCTATGGCGCCACCAATCCCCTCCCCCTCCTACCAGGCTCTCATCCTCTTCATCCTCTTCCTTCACAGGTACTTGCTCCTCTAGGCGATCCATACGTCCTATTCCCCCTCCTCACAGCCACACTCATCACCACAGATGTTCCAACCCTAGTCATTCCCCCTCCCCCAACCTTGACTTCAACGATCCCACTGACTCTTTCGGATTTTCCAACATCACTGGAAGCCCCTCTAGGGAGTTCCAGAGTCTTTACTAATAGTCTTCTGATGGTTCATTGACCCTACTAGTGTGGGGGTAATGTTATAATTTACTCTTTTCTTGTTCTATGTCACTTCACTTCCTCTTGCTCCATAGTATCTTCCTTGGACTTGTGTCTTAGCTATTTAAGCCCCGTTAAGACCTCATCATTGATGGCTTACTAATCCCACTGCTCCTGTCACATCTGCAGTACCTTAGTCATTTCCTCTTCATCAGGATCCACTTCCCTCGCATACTGATGACGTGTCTCCTTCCTCTTGGGTCCTATTGTATCAGTTCTGCTCTTCGCTCGGACCACCCCTTGGTATTATATAAACCCATGTTCCCCACTGGCACCATGTAACTCTAGCTTAGATCTACTTGACAATACACCTTCAAGTTGTCCTGTATCCTCTCAGAACCCTTGATTGCTTGTCCCAAGCTCCAAGCACCCTCGAAACATCCCTCTTCATAACTAGCAGACTCGCAGTGGTTGTTTGAGGTATCGCAGCTGTACAGTGACCCTTGTTGTACGAGTCATCATTTGGTCCTACCCAGAGCAAGCATAACAAGCATGACCCTATACCACTACTACTTTAACAAGTCCTTGATTTTAGGCTTGTTTCAGCCAAGGTCTAAAATATGTCAAATGCATAGTATAGAAAAATAATAGCTGATTATCATTATTGACCATCTCTCCCTCCATGTCTATCAAATCAAAGTGTCAGTCACTAGTGAAAGCTACTCTGCAGATGTATCTAATGTTGGTTACTTAGTCTCAGATACATGCTGCCAATAACATCAGAGCCAGACCCTGCTAATGATTCCTTATCTAGCTCAGGCTTGGTTTCTGAGTCTGATATAAAACTGCTAGGCTTTCTCTTCCCAGTTATGTACATACTTCATGTTGCACATCCTAGACTTATTGTATTCCTGTTGTTATATTATTGTCAACCTATCAATAAGAGTAGTGAATTTATGTCTACTTTTGATAAACTAGAAATACAATCAGTCAGATATCTTTCAGGTACATATTCACATGACCCCAGAGTGCTTTAATGCCAGTGTGCTCTTGGCCACTTTGTAGATGGATTCTATATTCTATCCTCAATCACCTCATTCTCAGATGCCTATTAACATACAGTTAGCTATTGTCTTATACTTCTTTGGCCATTATGACAATACAATTAGCACATTACACTCTGGGCTGGGATTGGGTATGATACATGAGACAAGTATTTGTTAAACTGCTCCTGAATTTGCTTTGCTGTCATGATTAGCATGTACATTTTGAGTAAGGTAGACGTCAGGCAGATTCAGCAAACCTCAGGGTCAAAAGCGTGATTTTGTGTGACAAAGACACTGAAAATGTATAGAATATTTGTACAGTACAGGTAGATAAAATTTGTGGGCATCAAATTACTGTAAACTACACTTGCAACATTTTGATGCCTTTACTTTTTTTTAAAAGTTCCAGTGGCAGTAGAAGATAAGCTTTCAGTGGTTACCAGCAGAAAATAATGTATTACCGAGAAATGACATTGCTCCGAGCCGACTGTCCGACATGTCCCGGCAAGTCCGACATCCCTGTCAGGATCATTGCCAGCAGGTTGTGCTGAGTCCTCTGGGAGTCAGAATTGTATTGTATCCTGGTAATTGCATAGTATCACTGTCATCAGGCCAAATGCCCAAGAGGTCAAGGAGGGCTCAAGTTGCCATTGCAAACCTTCCATGGAACCACCAGCAAGCCAAGAGAGCAAGGCTTTCTGAGTTGTCAGAACCTAACTTGAGCATGTCTACTCCATTAAGTCAACCCAACTCAGACCGAGATCATGACTCGGATGTGACTCCAGAAGTAGCAGAAC
>JBBPUM010000244.1:0-21647 GCA_038094695.1 Chiua aff. virens
TGGGAGACGGGCCATTAAAAAGATGAACCCGACCCGGATTGAACGGATGACCTTATGGAAACACTCATGCGAGCTGGAATCATACGCGCTACCACTGCGCCACGGGTTCCTTGTTAAAAGCTGACCTCAAATGATTACAGCCAATGCCTGGCGCGTTAATCCCACATTCTTCTCTGCACTGATACGATGTCACCCACAAGAAACACGGCACGCAAAACCACCGGAACACATACGAGACTGTGTGAGCCTCGATTTACTAAAGACATCATTGACTTGAACACGACTTGTTGGGCAGCGACGGCTCTGAAGAGTCGCCCGAGTCAGCCTCCAGAGACTCCTGGCGAAACTAGTCTTAAACATGTTCGGCAAAGCTGCTTGCCAACCTCCAGTAAAACTTCTGTCAAAAAGGAGAAAACCTCTTGTTACAGAGACATCGACTTTGACTCGCCCGGTCCGGTCCCTAATAATTTTCAGCTATTCAATAGTATGGGTATGCGCGTCGCCTTTGAAAATGTGGTCCTCGATCCTTGAATTTGACGTGCCAAACCCGGTCCGCCTAGGTGACAGCGACTTGGATATCAACATGACTGGCGCTTCTACATCAGAAACTCTGACCAAAAGTCGTGCTTCTGATCATCTTTATGTACTTGATGTAAGTTCACAGCGTCGTCTTTCGAGGATGACCCATATCCAGTACTGCTTCTAGAAACCCATCTCTCTGTGCACTCGGTTCGCGACATGGCTGGAAAGCCAAAAACATGTCCACGATGATGCACTGCTTCGTGCCGTGGAGCGCGATGGGGCACACTTCCTACGTCTGGCCAAGGCAGCGCTCTTGTTTGATGATGCGCTGCGTGGCCACATCTCCGCATCTGACGATGTCCTCGATAATCCACTTCGTGAACATGCACGTACGTTGCGTGTCTTTGCTCAATTCTTGCGAGCCAAGGTTGCAGAGAGCACGCTAGGCGAGGAGTTACAGACAGCCGTCCTTCGGGATGGGGAGGCTTTGTTCCGACTCGCGGTGTGCTGCTTGGACTTTGATCAGGCTATTCGTGGCCCTGAAAACGTAAGTTGAATCGGCCGTTTGGTTCTGCATTTGTTATCATCGTCTCCAAGCGGCATGTCTATCACTACTTGATCTTTCCCCTTAATCCCGCGGATCTTTAGGCTGAAACATATTCATTTGTACAAGGTAATCTATGCTTGCATGTTGATCAGTCATTGTACCCACGTGCCTTCGATACACCGTTCTTGACTTGAGGCAGCTCAACGCCTTGTTGTTTCCAGATCTCAACCTGACGGTCCTTGGCGATTTTGCCAGTTCGTCGTTCATACTCCTCTACAGATTCCGGTCGCTCGCCGTGGGGCGTCGCTCTCAGCGCATGGCGCATTTGGGGCCAAAAGTCAAACGTTGCGGTGTGCATCACAATCTAAAGTCTTCCATGAGCAGTATGCCCTTGATGAACGTGCCACGCCTACGCACTCTATTGTCCCAAAACGCGATCGAGTTGGGTTCCCAGTGGAACCGCACCTGGAAGTCCACGTTGCTGCTGATTTGCTGGAACAAAAAGTGCAGGATAGTGTCTGACTCGGCCTTGGGAACGCCGATGATGCGACGGGTGAAGCCTGGGTTGACGAAGACGCTCTTCCAGCCGGTGGTGGGGTGAACACGGACGATAGGGTGAATCGTCTCGATGGGTTCGCGGCGAACGTGGAGGCCAGCCGCACGGGAACCGTCTGCCTGGGCCACAGCGCTGTGGAGGGCGCTCAGGCCTTCCAGGTAGGTTTGCATTCCAGGGCTGAGCGACGAGTAGAGAGCGTATCTGCGTAGGTGATGGTTCCGATCGGCGACCAATCCTGATTATCTATCGCTTCACTTACCCCGAGCACCATATGGTATCGCCCCCATATTCTGGGCAAGTGATGACTTTGAGCGAGGTCGTACTCGGGGGCTGGATCTCGTACGTCACGTCGCTGTGCCAGAGTTCCAACTTGGAGAACGCCGCTGAATCCGGACGCCGAGCGGCATCATTATAGACGACTAATCGGTGCGCGTCAGGGTCTGATTCATATGGATTGTTTGAGACTGACCATGAACTTCCTCGAGGCCGGGCTCCTTGGGAATCGGGGTGGTCGCGTGTTTGTGGAGAGGACCGAAATGTCTCGCAAGCTCGAGCTGCTCGTGGATGTTCAGCTCCTGATCTCTAAAGACTGCCCACAAAGTCAGTCTCTACGAAGGATTGTACAGGCATTCGACGAACACACAACGCCTCTTTCGGCGACCAGGAGGGCACTACCGAAGCATCAGTCAGTGAAAGATCTCAAGTTTCCCGTGCAATATGAACGGACAGCTCGTCTTTCTGGCCAGGGGTCAGTTGCCTGAGATCGATTCCGGTGATCTCCGTTCCGATGGCTGGAGTGAGGTGTTGCACCTTTTCTGCGGCACTAAAGAGCGCCTTCTTCTCTAGATTTGCGAATTGACCGCGGTCAGTGACGTGGATCTCTTGGAGGGGTTCCCAGTCGACAACAGGAAAGTAAGGCTAAAATAAAGTATTGGCATTCATGTCCACCGCAGATGTGAATTCGCTCACCTTGTAGGCGGCATACTTGTAGGTGTCGTTGTCCGTCGACTCAGCAGTGGGAGAATAAAAGGGGTTGAAGAGAGACGTGTTGGCTTGCTTTTTCAGCTCTGCCACTCGATCGACCTGTCCACTGCCGTTCTCGCTTGTTGCTACGGGTGCCATAGTTAGTTCCGTGTCGCTGAGAATGCAAAGATGGGGGCTTTTGCTAGTGACCCAAGGGATCCCAGCATTTTATAAGTCACCCCCTATCTTGCATCAGATGCTCGCGACAGCAGAAGTAGAAATGGCGCAACCAGTGAACATGTGAGCCGGAGTATTCTCACCTTTATCACTTTATCACCGGATTAAAGGCCCGCACATTTTCATGAGAATGACCTACGGAGTTACGCAGTGACGTGCTTGCATGACCACTTTCCGGGCATGGTCACGACTACGAAACTAAGGAGTCTGTTATGCCAATGGCACAATAGAAGCCTGCATGTGACACTAGTGCGGGAGCATAGCCATACCATGTTGGGGAACAGGTTAATCAAGGCCATTATGTAGAGTCTTCATACGAATCATGTGCCAGTGGCTCCACGTGTTTGGACAGTGGTTGCCGGATGGATTCTTCGAGCTAACGTGTGAAATCGAGCTGGTCGAACAATGGTCCGGGGATGTCTTATTGAAAAATAGTTGAAGACCTAGGATCCAAACGAATCATCCTGCGATGCTCAGGCTTCTGATACGAGAAGGCCGACAAGGCACATCAACCCGGTTGTCTGGCTCGAGATCAGTTCGACTGACTAAGAAAGGTATCTCTGAAGTTTGTTCCATTCCCCCAGGTTCCTGCTACTCGGATCCCATCCAACTTTAAATGATGTACCTGCCTGGGTATGAAGGTCATATCTTATTCCCCCAAGTCCATCACCCGAAATTCACTGAACAGAACCTATTCTATTCGCGGGAGGTCATCAGGGTGTAAGAAAAGAATAGCTGAACTGGGCTGCGAGAGCCCGTATATTGAAGGTAAGGGGCAGGTAGTAGGAATATAGTTGCCGAGATCGTTATTGCATTGTTAATAATAGTCATCTCAATCCAGGTTTCCAAAAAGAGTGATCGAAAAATCTTGCCTGGTATACAGACCTACATTTTAAAAACCATGACGGCGTAAACATCCTCGCTAGCACCTTCAATCTTGTGACAAACCTAACCATGACATGTGTCAATGTATTACTCACTATGTCTATCGATAGCCACACCTCACCCATCCATTCTCCAGAAAACGTATGAGCAACGTCATCCATGGGAGGGAACGATAGCGTCGTGTGCGCGCACTTTGACAGGACGGAAATTAGTCACTGAAGCACAGTAGCTGAGAAATCTAATCCAGAGTACACGGTCTCGAGGCTGTCCATGGGACACGACGAGTCTGATTCGGAGTTAAAGATGGTGTCAATGTGCCCGTACCTGGTGGAATGAGAAACAATGCGGTGAGTTGTGCAGGGGGAACGAGACGGAGGACGACACCATTGGGAGCATTGAAAGTATCTGCCAGGGACATTGGGTAGGGCAGCATCATCAAGACCGGCGTCGAGGACCAGCAAGACGCAAGGGTGAGTGGGGCGCGACGGACTTGGAGCAAGAGAAGAACGATGCGTGGCGTTGGACAGGGCAGAGTGGTGCAGATTGACCGGATCGGCTTGGGTAGAGAGAGGGGAAAGGTAGAGCCTAGTGGAGGGTGCGAGGAAAACTATGCCCAGAGATGAGACCAGCTATGGATAATGGATTCATCAGGACGCATACAAGAGAGAGCAGACTTCACCTCACCTTGGCCCATCCCTCCCACTGCCTGGATTCATTAAAGATATGGTATGATGTTGTGAATCCTTAGGCCTTAATGGTCGATGTCTCAGGCTGGTGATTGACACCAAACAGTGGCAAATGCGAGAGCCACTTTGTCCGAGATTCTAGGCCCGTAGTGACGCAATGTCTACTACACCGCCTTCCCATATTGCTGCCATGAGGCACACCGTATTTTACAGACCCACTGGTTCCTGTATTTCTGAGTCTACCTTACACCCTCATCGAGGGCTCCTTCCTTCATCACCGTAAGCCAACAAACCACCGACCAAAATGCCAGCGGGCTTTTTGGACACTTGCTGCCAACAAACCCTTCAGGAGATCGCTTCCGTTTCACAGCGGATCCGCCTCTCTACATCCAGATACGCCGTGAGCCACGGTGAAAACAACCCAAACGTTCCCCTTGAAGGCTTTCGCACCGCAATCGAAGCAATTCAGAGGTCTGCGGAAACCATCCACGAAGCTCTCACCCTGCAGAATTGCAACCTTGATCAAGACCTTTTTACTTTTGTTTCTAGCGGAGAGCTGCGTCAATGTCTTGACAAGTTGAAAGACATCGAAACCATACTCGACCTTGATAACCAGGTTCAATCTCAAGCCCTCGGATTGGCCGAAGACAGCATTACAAGAGCGATCGTCTTTTTCCACCAACACCAGAATACGTTTCGGTTCCTCCTCTCCTCCTCTCCTTCGTGAGTTTTTCACCCATCATCTGAACTTATCACTGACATGGGTATTTAGGGATCATGGGGCACAACGTCACAAGCAGTCACAAGCACTCGAGAGTCTTCGAAACGCGGGAGGGGCACACAATAATACGAATGGAACTATGATGGGAACCATGTAGGTTTCGTCGTATCGCGCTTTGAACATATCTGCTGAACCCGGACCCTGATAGCGCGGTGATAGCATACAACGAGTTTATTCGTAGGTCTATCTGGTCTTTACTACCTAATCGATCAACTCACTGGCGGCCACTTTCTTGCCAGAGCAAAAATTGGACGAGGTCATACGTTGGCTGGCTGCTCTAGATTGCACCGAGAAGCATGTTGAGACGTTGAAACTACGTCAAGTAGGAACATGCACGTGGTTTCCCAAGACTGCTGCCTACGGTGTGTGGAGGACCGGAAAGAGTAAATTCTTGTGGTTGTATGGCCAAGGTGTGTCTGTCTATGTCTATACCAGTCCCCCTAGCTGATCCCATAACTCTTTACGAAAATTGTAGCTGGATGTGGGAAGTCAGTCACGGTGTGAGTGCTCATATTGATGTCGCGCGTCGGTGCTCACTTTTACAGTGCATCTACACTCGGGTATCTGAAAGGCACATTAGAATCTGGCGAGATCTTGGCATACTTCTACTGCGATTTTCGAATCGATCGGTCGACAATTGCTACTGAAGTGTTGCGTTCCCTTCTTTCCCAGCTCCTCCGTCACCTCGGTTCTCTTCGTATTGATCCTGGGGCCCTCCCGAACTGGATGCTCGAGCACAAACGTGACGCTGGTGCCTTATCATCCAATGACCTCCACCGTCTAGCTAGTTGGGTCTGTCACGCGGCCGGTCGCTTTCCTCATAAGCCCATCATAGTGATAGATGCCCTTGACGAGTGTGCGAACGTCAAAGAAATCCTAGATGCTTTGGCTATGTTGATTTTGGCTGATGTACGGCTCCTTGTGACCAGCCGACCAGAGGATACCATAGACCATTCCCTCAGAAGCTATCCGGCGCTTTCCTTTACGGAAATGTACAAAGAGTTGGCAGGCGACATAGACCTGCATATTACTCGCGAACTTGATTCTTGGTCGGAGTCAGAATTTGTCAACGTGGATGTCAAGAATGAGATACGCGCAAGGTTACATCAGAAAGTGCAAGGAAGGTAAGAACATCTTCCACAAGGTGGACTAGAACTCATGACTACCTTTTCCTAGGTTCCGTTGGATACAGTGTCAGCTCGACACGCTTAAACGGTGCCACTCCAAGGAAGAGCTACAGCAAGTGCTTGCCGACCTCCCAGGAGAGCTAGAGACGACGTATGAAAGAATTCTGAGTAAGATCGATGAACGAAGGTCAGAGGGAAAAGTAGCACGACGTGCTCTAGCGTGGCTCGTTGTAGGGCTAGAACCTTTGCGCTTAATCCAACTTGTCGAGGGCCTTGCACTCGACGCACAGGGGCGGGGGATTGACTGTGAAACCTCTATGGGACCCGCCCTGGTACATGCCCTATCAAGCCTGGTGACATATAACGACGCAACTGATGTGCTCTCCTTATCCCATTATACTGTCAAAGTATGTCACGTGTTCTTCCTGGATTAGCGAGATCTGAACGGGCCATGTCGCAGGAATATTTGACGAGTTGCACCGCGCTTCCGGTGTACCAGATCATTCCTCACGAGGCTCACATTGAGGTGATTCAGATGTGCCTGTCCTTCATCAGTGTCTTGCTCAAACACGCGCACTCTCGCGCAAAGCAAACATCATCGAAATCCTTCCCCATGCTCATTTATGTGTTCTCTTCTGGCTTTAGCCACCTTGCCCATCTTGACCCTGGAAAAACGAACGTCCTCGAGGAGCTACAGTCTTTCGTATCGAATGTTCACCATTATCCATCCCAATGGGATTTACTCTGCGAAATGCGCGAGGAAGATCCAAGACGGCTTTATCCCCCGTGGCCTTCATCACAGCACGACTTGGTGTTGTACCTCTTGATTGCTTACTCCTCTACTGCTCTCTTCAAATCATTCCTTCAAAGTCACCCTTTCGAGCCCAGAGCGGGGACCAACCCGCTTGTATACGCTGCAGACCTCGGCAAAACTGCGCACGGATTGCTCTTACTGGGTCGTGGTGCTCGTGTCAACGAACCGGGTTTGGTCGTCGATGACTCTCGCCGTGCATTACCACTCGAGGTAGCCGTCGATCTGGGAAACGATGTACTTGTCGACAAACTGCTGCAAAGGGGAAGCGTGGTACCACCTGAGATCATTACGACCGCGGTGTGTATGCCATGGTGTACTGTGCGTGTTCTTGTACACCTCTTGTACACCGGTGCCTTTACGAAGTGGGCGCGCGGAATGAAAGACAAAGAATTATATCGTTACGTCTTTAGCAGTGCGAGACCCAATGCGGGAGACGCTGTTCAAGCGGACAAGGATTACGTTGCGCTCGCGCGCAGGCTGCATGAAATCGGCCAAGATCTTGCTCCGGATAGTCGACTTGGTGCGGAGCTGATCGAACGTGCTTTGCATGCTGGACGCCACTTGATGCTCGAGTATCTACTTCCACGACATACACGGCCTCCCCCTCAATTTTTAATCGCTGCTTGCACCGCAAATACATCTGAAACGGTCTCTGTGGTTCGCGTCCTATTGAAGCGTGGAGCTGATATACATGTCGTCTCGCACGGAGAGGAGCATACTGCCCTTCACCTCGCTGCCATGTGTCCTTGGGAGCCTCGTGCCTTGGAGCTAACGAAGACACTCTTGGAAGCAGGTTGCAACCCTGCTGCACGGAACAGCCGTGGAGAAACCCCGCGGACTATCGCAGCGAGACAAAAATACTTCACTGTGTTGGAACATATCTTGCCATCTTCGATCCTTTCCCATATCCTGCTCCATGCGATACAGCGGCGCGCGGAACCCCAAGTGATCCGATGCTTAATACGTAGAGGCGCTAGTATAAATGCCCGAACATCTAGTGGGAAGACCGCGCTTCACCTCATTCTCATGACACGACACCGCGCAAACACTGAGACATGGTACGACTTGGATCGTGAACAGATGGAAGAAGAAGCGTTGCAGGACATAAAACATGCTCTATCCCAAGCTGATGAAGGAAGAGAGTATTACGACGGGCAATGCTTAGAGCTGTGCAAGGTTTTCTGTGAAGGCGGGTGGGATCCCACTTCCAGTGATGATGATGGAAGATTGGCCTTAGGACTTGCCATCGAGCGTAAATATGATTCCGTGGTGGAATATATGCTCTCGTGCAATTTACCACTCCCTCCTGACATTCTGCACATTGCACTCCGGCACCACTCAACCCCACAGGTTGTTCAACTCCTCCTTCGCAAAGGCGGAGATGTGCAGTTCCAGACTCACAATGGGGATACTGTCCTTCATCTTGCTATCACCAACTTCAATGAACAGGAGTCCTTGGAGTTAGTCAAGATCTTCATTGAAGCCGGTTGTAATCCCACTTCTAATAATGCATGGGACAGATCGGTCTTATACCTTGCCGTCGGGCGTAAATACAATTCCGTGGTGGCATACCTGCTCTCATGTGGTGTTCCGCTTCCTCCGGACATTCTGTCGACCGCACTGCAGCATCGATTGACCCCTAGCTCGGTTACGCTTCTGATTCGCAAAGGTGCTAATGTGCATTCTACCACGACTGATGGAGATACAGTTCTTCACCTTGCCGTGACACATTATACAGAATCATCCTGCCTCGAACTGATCAAGATCTTCGTCAATGCTGGCTGCGATCCCACTGCCCGCGATGCCCAGTGTAAAACAGCTCTGGATGTTGCGATCGAACGATGTTATATTTCTGTAGTGGATTACCTGTTCTCATGTGGTGTTCCGCTTCCTCCGGACATTCTGTCGACCGCACTGCAGCATCGATTGACCCCTAGCTCGGTTACGCTTCTGATTCGCAAAGGTGCTAATGTGCATTCTACCACGACTGATGGAGATACAGTTCTTCACCTTGCCGTGACACATTATACAGAATCATCC
This sequence comes from Chiua aff. virens, assembly GCA_038094695.1. Lineage (NCBI taxonomy): Eukaryota > Fungi > Basidiomycota > Agaricomycetes > Boletales > Boletaceae > Chiua > Chiua aff. virens. Next base: position 9,159 of record JBBPUM010000244.1, read on the forward strand.
TGCCTCGAACTGATCAAGATCTTCGTCAATGCTGGCTGCGATCCCACTGCCCGCGATGCCCAGTGTAAAACAGCTCTGGATGTTGCGATCGAACGATGTTATATTTCTGTAGTGGATTACCTGTTCTCATGTGGTGTTCCGCTTCCTCCGGACATTCTGTCGACCGCACTGCAGCATCGATTGACCCCTAGCTCGGTTACGCTTCTGATTCGCAAAGGTGCTAATGTGCATTCTACCACGACTTTTGGAGATACAGTTCTTCACCTTGCCGTGACACATTATACAGAATCATCCTGCCTCGAACTGATCAAGATCTTCGTCAATGCTGGCTGCGATCCCACCGCCCGCGGTGCCCAATGTAAAACAGCTCTGGATGTTGCGATTGAACAAAGTTATACTTCTGTAGTGGATTGCCTACTCTCGTGTGGTGTCCCGCTTCCTCCGGACATTCTGTCGACCGCACTGCAGCATCGATTGACCCCCAGCTTGGGGGTGATTATGCTTCTGATTCGCAAAGGTGCTAATGTGCATTCTACCACGACTGATGGAGATACAGTTCTTCACCTTGCCATGACCCATTACACACGATTATTCCGCCTCGACCTGATCAAGATCTTCGTCAATGCTGGCTGCGATCTCACCGCCCGCGGTGCCCAGTGTAAAACAGTTCTGGATGTTGCGATCGAACAAAGTTATACTTCTGTAGTGGATTACCTGCTCTCATGTGGTGTCCCGCTTCCTCCGGACATTTTGTCGACCGCACTGCAGCATCGATTGACCCCTAGCTTGGTCACGCTTCTGATTCGCAAAGGTGCTAATGTGCATTCTACCACGACTGATGGAGATACAGTTCTTCACCTTGCCGTGACCCATTGCACAGAATCATTCTGCCTCAAGTTGATCAAGATCTTCATCGACGCGGGCCGCGATCCCAATTCTGTCAATTCTCAGGGCAGAACGGCTCTGGAAGTTGCCATCCAAGAAGGTTATACTTCCGTGGTGGAATACCTGCTCTCATATGGTGTCCCGATTCCCCCGGATAACCTGCAAGCTGATGGTACTGACGTACACAGTACCGCCTGTGATGGGGACAGTCCACTCCGGATTGCCCAGGCTTCCTACAGTGAATCGGACGACCGTCAACGAATTGTCGAAATTCTGGGGAATGCACAGGGATTGAAGAGAAATAATAATGATCTGGGGAATGTGGCTCATGTCGCGAAGCGACCGAGGCTAGAATAAATAAAAAATCCTTGTAGGTTGACCATATGTGCGTTGCCGCACATAGACGTTCATCATGTTCTTGCAGGCGCCATCTTTGACGATCACTCCAACGGGATCTGTCTTGCTTGCGACAGGTACCTGGATTCCAGCGCCCAATACGATTTTATATGAATGCGAGAGAAACGGAAAATGTAAGATTACTAGTTGGTTACCTTCACATCAGTAGGAATCTGGTGGTACCATCTCCGTGTATCGACTGGGAATACAATCATTGAATATGTTAAGCACGATCATGAGCACACCACCGTGGTAGGCGACAAGGCATACACCGAGTTTCTGCAGGTTAATACTTACGCGCATTTTGGGATATAAAAGTATAGTAAGCATTCATCGGAAACTACTGCAGATGGATCGTAGAGTCCAAGTTAGTCTCGACCAGATCGCCTGTGATATACAGGACAGCATCTAGCGATCTCACGATCGAAGAAATGTGATACTCTCTCGCCAAGACGAGACGAGGGGCACAACTGTGTCACATCAAGTAGCGCCTGGCAGACGCGCTCGGAGCCTACTAGTATCATCGAGGACATTGGAGCGGCGATCTTATCGGAAAGCAGGTAGATTCGAATACATAGCACTGCCAAAATTACAACAGTAAAAGTCAGAAAAACACAAGAGGAAGCACTCAGTGGATGGATCCAAGTCCCTGAGAATCTAGAGCCCTTAAAACAGAGCCCAAAAGGAATCCGGCCTTCGTTCACCAGATTTGCCTTCCGCTCTCATCCGCACCGCAACCCGCTTCTCCAACTCCCACCGCACCAATTCACTTTTCAGCTTTTCGATCCGGACCTCGTTCATGGGATGAGAGGTCCCCAGGATCTGCCAAGCAGGGTTCCACGTCGAAGGAGGAGGGTCAGTACACTTGGCAGACAAACACCGCGACAATTTCGGAGCGTCCTGCCTGCGTTCCCAAAACTCGACGGCCTTGCGCGCGTCGAACCCGGTGTAAGCGAGAAGACGTGCAGAGACGACGTCGGCCTCAATCTCCTGCTTTACGCTTGTACAATACTCCCCGAGTGCTGTGAGGTGGCCCGAGCCCACCTTTCCCAACTGGCCAATGGCGTCGTTGAAAAAGGGACCGAACAGCATCGTGACTGGGATGACCAGGGTTCTGGCCATGTCGGCGACCATAGAGACGATGGCGGGCACGATGATAGTACCCGAAGATAATGTTTCGATGTGATGTGAAAGTAATAGGTGAGTCACCTCGTGCGCAAGGAGAATGGCTAATTCCGTGGTTTGCTCTTCAGTCGGAGTAGAGCGGGAGGGTGTGATAGAAGACGACGATGATACGTTGAACAGGGATCCAAATAGAGAAGAGAACCAAGAACATTCTTCAGTACGAGGCACCCGTGAAACGCGACGCGGACTAGATTGGACCGGGCCCTTTGAAAGGATATAATCAAGGAACCCAGAGCAAACAACGATACCACAAGCACCATCGGGACCGAATCCATAGGAGAACGCATTCTCGGCGTCAAGCCTGTCTGCGATGAGTAACGAATAGGGAGGACCAGATATGACATGCGCAGAGGGTGTCGATTTGCGGCCGCACAGCGTATCAGAGAACCCCTGCATGCGGTCTGTGCCACGTGAACAAGGTTTCAAAGGCTATTCAGCATGTGGTGGCAAAGGTGGGTCGTTCGGGCTAACCCCTAACTAGTGTGCGTCCAGCTCGCGTTCGTGCTGTAACATCGGAATGACGGTCTCCAGTTTGTTAAGGGTATCTTGGACTCACTGATAACACCAATAATGGGCAGGGATCAGTTGGAGAGGTCCTTCGCCTTCATTAGACAGTATGTCCGTGATGGCGTGATACCACTTTGGAACGGCAAGCTGCGCAGCAATCTCGTCTTCTTCCTCCAGAGAGAGGACGATTAAGCGCCAGCTGCACATGTGATTACTAGGTGATATTGATGAGGAATCATACGAACGCACCGTCCGGTAAGAGTGTCTGTTCGACGCTCGCCAAGACGCCAAGCCATAGCAATGCAGCAGGGATAAATAAGAGAAGCTGGGTAAAGAGCGTGCGTGAGCGGACACGTTTGAGGATGGCTGCCTTCTTTTCTTCAGAAACGCCTTCTGAATGAAAGTAGGTGTGGTGCTTGAGGATCTTTTTTGTCCAGCGGTTTTTTATTATGACCAAGGGGATTAGCGTAAGAGCTATCCGCCTTGGAGTGCGTGAAAGTTCTATAGTCGTGGATGCCTGTTCTCAGTCAATAGAGATTCGTAATCACATAAAAGCAGTGCTCACCTTGAAGGCACCAAGGAGCGATACAAGTCCTCCCAAGCCCTCCCTACTCGGCGTGGAATGAAATCATTACGCAAGGTTGAGAGAGGTATGTGGCGCATCTTGCCTCCGGCCTAGATGATGCTATGTCAACAAAGCGCCTGTGTTCGTGTTTGGCTGTATTAAAGATGAGCGATGCATATGCCTCAAAGAATTAGGGACATAGCTTGGTAGCAGTGAGTTTGAATGAGCGTACCCGAGAGACCTGATGTGCTCGCACTAGACCACGGAGCATGTTGCAGCCGAGATGAGGACGTTGTTAAAGTTGGACGAGGACTAACGCATGGAACGCGCTTACGGTGCCGCGAAAGTGGATAGCGGAACTGCAGAAGCCGAGTGATTCAGTCAGTTATACACATGAGGCTGTGCATTACCAAACAGTGGCAAATGCGAGAGTTGCTTCGTCCGCGACTCCACTCTCCCATATTACCATCACGGGGTACACTACATTTTACTGACCCACTGGTGATTTTTCCCTTCCTTACACTCTCGTCAAAGGTTTCTTCCTCCATCACCGTGAGCTAACAAACGACTGACCAAAATGCCAGCAAGCTTCTTAGATACCTGCTGCCAACGAACCCTTCAGGATATCGCTTTCATCTCACAGCGAATCCGTTTTTCTACATCCCGATACGTGAACCGCAGAGAACACAGCCCAAACATCCCTCTTGAAGGCCTCTGCACCCAAATCGAAGCAATTCAGAGGTCCGCGGAAGCCATCAACGAAGCCCTCACTCTCCAGAATTGCAACCTCGATCAAGATCTTTTCACTTTTGTTTCCAGCGGAGAGTTGGGTCAATGTCTCGACAGGTTGAACGACATCGATGCCGTGCTCGGCCTTGATGGCCAGATTCAATCTCGGACCCTCGGATTGGCCGAAGACAACATTACAAGAGCGATCGTCTTTTTCTACCGGCACCAGAACACATTCCGGTTCCTACACCCCTCGAAACCTTCGTGAGCTTTGCGCCCATCACCTGAATGGTCATTGACGCCGCCGTTTAGGGATTATGCGGCACAACCCCACAAGCAGTCACAAGCACTCGAGAGCCTTCGAAACGCAGGAGAGGGCCACAGTAATACGCATAGAACTATAATAGGAACTATGTAAGTTTTGTAGCATCACACTTTGAACATATCCGCTGAACTCAGACCCAGATAGCGCGGTGATAGCATACAATGAGTTTATTCGTACGTCTATCCGACCCTTACTACCTAATTGATTGGCTCACTGATGGTCACCTTCTTATCAGAGCAGAAGTTGGACGAGGTCATACATTGGCTAGTAGCTGCTCTGGATTGCGCCGAGAAGCATGTTGAAACACTGAAACTGCGCCAAGTAGGAACATGCATGTTCCCAAGACAGCTACCTATGGCGTGTGGAGGACCGGAAAGAGTAAATTCTTGTGGTTGTGCGGCCAAGGTGTGTCTTTCCGTGTCTATACCAGTCCCCCGTGGCTGACTCCATCACTCTTTATGAAAATTGTAGCTGGATGCGGGAAATCTGTCACGGTGTGAGTGTAAGTGTTGCCGATACCACACGCTGGCGCTTATTTTTACAGTGCATATACACTCGAGTATCTGGAGGGCACGTTGGAATTTGGCGAGACTGTAGCGTACGTCTACTGCGATTTCCGAATCGATCGATCGACAAGTGCCACAGAGGTGTTGCGTTCCCTCCTTTCCCAGCTCCTCCGTCACCTCGGTTCTCTTCGTATTGATCCTGGGGCTCTCCCGAACTGGATGCTCGAGCACAAACGTGACACCGGTGCTTTGTCATCCAACGACCTCCGCCGTTTAGCTAGTTGGATCTGTCACGCGGCTGGTCGCTTTCCTCATAAGCCCATCATAGTGATAGATGCCCTCGACGACTGCACGAACGTCGAGGAAATTCTAGATGCTTTGGCTATGTTGATTCTGGCTGACGTGCGGCTCCTTATGACTAGCCGACCAGAGGAGGCCATAGAGCGGCACCTCAGAAGCTACCCAGCACTCTCCTTTATGGAAACGAGCAAGGAGTTGGCAAGCGACATAGACCTGCACATAACTCGAGCTTGATTCTTGGTTGGAGTTAGAATTTGTTGATGTGGATGTCAAGAATGAGATACGTGCAAGGTTACATCAAGAAGCACGGGGAAGGTAGGAGTATTCTCCACAAGGTGGACTAGGACTCATGGTTGCTTTTTCCTAGTTTCCGCTGGATACAGTGTCAGCTCGACACGCTTGTGCGGTGCAATTCCATGGAAGAGTTACAGCAGGTGCTCGACGACCTCCCGGGAGAGCTAGGGGCGACGTACGACAGAATTCTGAGGAAGATCGATGAACGAAGGTCAGAGGGTAAAGTAGCTCGACGTGCTCTAGCGTGGCTTGTGGTAGCGTTGGAACCTTTGCGCTTGGTTCAGCTTGTCGAGGGCCTTGCGTCCGACGCACAGGGGTGAAGTATTGACTGCGAAATCCCTGTGGGACCTGCCTTGGTACACGCGCTATCAAGCCTGGTGACGTATAACGACGCAACAGATGTGCTCACCTTATTCCGTCATACTGTCAAAGTAGGTAGTACATTCTTTTTGTACTAGCGTGATTTGAACAGGCCTTGTCACAGGAATATCTGACGAGTTGTACCGCGCTTCCGATGTGCCGGATCATTCCTCATGAGGCTCACGTTGAGGTGATTCAGATGTGCCTGTCCTTCGTCAGTATTTTCCTCAAACACGTGCGCTTTCATGCAAAGCAACAATCATTGGAGTCCTTTCCCATGCTCATGTATGTGTTTTCTTCTGGATTTGGCCACCTTACTCATCTTGACCCTGGAGCAACGAATATTTTCAACGAGCTACAGTCTTTCGTATCGAGGGTTCAGTATTATCCATCCCAATGGGATTTACTCTGCGAAACGCGCGAGGAAGATCCAAGACGGCTTTATCCCCCATGGCCTTCATCGCAGCACGACTTGGTGTTGTACCTCTTGATCGCTTACTCCTCCCCTGCTCTTTTTGAATCACTCCTTCAGAGTCGTCCTTTCGCAGGGCCGGACCCGCTGGTATATGGAAAGAGAATGTGAATTCCCCCCACTCCCACCTGCACCAGTGTAACCTGCTTCTCTGACTCTCACCACATCAGTATTCTTTTCAGCCTCCCGATCCAGACCTCGTTTATTTGAGGGGTGCCTATGATCTGTTGACCGAGCTCCACATCGAGGGAAGTGTATACATTCCCAAAATTTGACAGCGTTGTGTATGTGGAACCTAGCATAACCAAGAGTATATGGACACAGACCGCCGATGGGGCACTTGATGACTGACATTGACATAACAATGGCCTTCACAGCAGTTTGAATGATCATCGTATTTTTTTCCTGTTCATCTTAGATCTGATGGGTCTACTAATAGTCAGAGCGGTGAGGTACGGCTTCATCCGAAATCACCGATCTTGCTAAATATATGACACACAGGCCCACATTATTTTTCAAGTGATCCCTGCCGGTGATCGTTCCTGATGACCGTTAGAGCTGAATGTAACTTAAGTACAAGGAAAGTGGAAGTTCTAAGTTCTAACCTGTATAATATACTAGGACCATGACTCGAATATACTAGTAACGCGCATGATGTATATACCACCTTGATCTAAGCTTCAAGGTAATCTCATGTTGTAGAAATTGAGTTCAGCCGTTGCTAGTACAGCAATATTGGAATCGCAATCAGTATAACTGCGCTATGGGCCCGGCTGACAGCCAGTAGGGGGACGAATATCAATTGAATTACTTTTGTCCCGAAATTTGAAACTTGATCTATGTTGTCGTCATGGTTAATGCTCGGCTTCTAGTATCATCCCGACCACAAAACATGCACTGCTATATTAACTATAAAGAATCATCACCCGGATGAGCAACTTATCCGCGGACTGCACCTCGCTTCTGACTTAGTCCGCTTCAAGCTGGATTCTCGGCAATCAAGATCATGTCCTCTGCGCTGCAGTCTTCTCTCATAAGTATCCAGCAGAATAACTATAGAGCACGTACGCTTAACATCCACACCTCATGAGTGTCTTGAATTGGTCTCACAGACTTCTCGCAGTCGCTTTACTCACGGCGATCGGATACGATTATGGTAAGTTTTCTATATACTCTTTGCATAAGAGCCATGAACTTAAACATCTTGATCCAGTCCTCACCCTGCCGAAGGAAGTATGTACATATTGCTCATATACTCTCCATCATGTATTGAAACATTTTACTGACAATCTGGATTATCTGATGAAGATAGAATACATCTGGGTGAGGTCACATTTTGCATACTTGAGTGAACTCACTCTTAATGGTTTGGCAGAGCAAGCAGTGGACTTGGGTGTCGGCATTGTTCATGCTTGTGCGTATTGGATCCCGATTCACGAGCACGCCTTCTAACTGGTTTCAGGTTCGTTACTGTGGCTTGTATAACTTGATGTAAGTACTGCATGATAGTTGAAGGAGGTATAACGGCGTCAAATGCTAAACACGATGCTTGATCAGAATATGTGCTTTCTGTAAGTTTAATTGCAAAGCATGTACGGTTAAGCTAATCCTGCAAAAGACCAAGTTACATTCATCCCTAGTCCTGCAAAGGTATATGTCCCTGCATAGTATGTAACTACCAGCGGATCTTCTGACATGGAGCCCTATGCAATCATAGACGTGTGTATCCAATCGCTTCCGTTCTCACTCGCTGTACCTTCTCGAAGCTGATATCTGATTAACAGTTGTGAGTGATTTTCTCAAAGCTTTCCCCCCTCCATTCATGACAATTCGAAGGTGATACATTGAAAATCATCGAACGTTGGATGTACATATTGTTCCTCGGTGCAGCCGATTGTGAGTGGGTGGTCTGATTGGATTTGTATGAATATTTTGATCTTAAACACAGTCATAATGATCCTGCGCGTGTGGGCAATGTACAATAAATCGAGGTTGATCCTCAGTATACTTCTCACCTTGTTCTCCGTTGAGATCATCTCTGTCATTGTAACTGCTGCAGTTTACAGCGACCCGAAGAATGTTATTGGTAAGTTAACACTGGCTCAAATGTACTCTAACACCACATAATCCGGTCGCCAGGGGTCGTCATTCAAGTACTGGATTATTCCTATTGCTCGGTCCAATTTACACCACTCATTTGGGGACAAGTGTCTGCTGTTCTGCAAATCACGTTCAGTTTGGTGCTATGTGTACTTACAGTCGTTCGGTTTGTACGGCAGTCACTTCAAATGTACGCTGCGACAAAACAGTGGCAACTTAACCGCTACATCAACTTGCTTATCAAGGAGGGAATCGCCTATTTCTTTGCGTACGTCTGCCTACTTTCCCATCCTCGTCTGCCCAAGCTGACGAAACCGTTCATCACTCACTCGGATGACCCTAACGGTGCACTTCCTTGATACAGCATCTTCCTGCTGACTAGTATCAGCCTACTCTCGAACTGGCAAGATATCCCGACCAACACTTGGCAATCCACGCTTCGATCAATCGTGGAAAACATACCTGCGTACACGCTAGCCCCTCGGTTCATCATCAGCATACGAGAGCTGTATGCACGTGATATTCAAGGACGGGAAGGAGGCGGGATTGATACCGGATTTGGCATGTCGACGTTATCTGGCAATGGTGCCACTGAAGCGCCGATTTTGTTTGCATACGGAATGCAGAGTTGGGGTGGGGTAGCCAAAGATGATGACGAGGGGACATAAAACAGTGGGGAGATCGCGAGGGAGGTTTTGTCTGCTTAGCTTAGCCAACAGGGGAGGGGGAAGAGATAATCACGACCTTCAGGCTATACATTATCGAGTAACTTGGTTTATTTTGCTCTAATGCCAGGACGTTTGACTGACAGGACGTGGATTGTACTTCACTGGAAAAGTCAGTCAGAAACATCACTCGGTTTTGGGGGGTCATGCATGATGCCACCAATGCCTGGGACGAAGTTTCAGGTATTCTGTGTGTGCTTCTCACCGCTGATGTGATGGCGTCAAAAATACAGTGCTTACCATTTATAATTCGTGCAGGAATGTGGAACTCGAAGTCGCGACAGCGGACATGAGCTTCCTGTCGCCTGCGTACAAAGACGAGCACTGCGAAGAACCGCTAAAGGATATGAGAACCGACCTACACGTAAGTTGGTGCAACAACACAAGCCAGCCGAGATGGCAAGATGTGATCGCCACCTGCATTTACATATGAGCTCATTGACGTCGTGTCAAATCGGCAAGGGTCATCATACGCAGGCTTCGATCAACCAATCAAATAGCTCCGCGGCAGGTGAACCCAGGTTTGGGCTCGAAATGTTTTATGTGAGGTGGAGGTCCCGAACCCATCGGAAAAAGACGCAGTATTTGGACTAGACAGCACGAATGACGGGTGCATTTGGTGGGGCGAGGGTGTTTGAAAACCTAGATACAGCGATATATTGTACATGTGTTGGGTGGCAAGTCGAGTGGGCGAGACTTCTGACATTGATGACGGTGGGAACCCTGAGCCGGGACTCCCTGAGGCCTGAGGTACCACTCCTCGCCCAACACCAGACCTTCTGATCCAGGGTTTGTCGCGAAGATGAGCTCCCTCTGGATGGCCATCAAAGGAGGCAACGAGCATGAACTTGATATAGCCGGTTCCAGGGGATAAGGCTTGGCCGCTTGGCTGAGGCCTTCAACTTAGCACCGACCAAGTTGAACCATACCACAAAGTTCTAAAATTATAGAACACATTTCGATACAACACAGCGGCCAGTAGCAGAACGGTCCAGGTGTGTGCCCTTTCCCGAGTTTTGTGCCCATGTCGACGATGTGAATTCAAAACACAGCTTCTTGAGCGGCCACTTGCGGTGATTAGGAATCCAAAAGTCAAATAGTATTAGTACAATGCGAAGTCATTGAACAGGTGTAGCTGATGCGATCAGGTCAAAATAGGTAAACCCTTCATATCACGGTGGCCGTGCCCATCATGATCGTGATATTGGCACCCTCAAATATGCTGTAGCTTGAACCGACGGACATGAGAAGTTCAGGATCTCAAGGAAAACGGGCTCTGCAGGGCTAAGCAAGAAACAGAATAGCGATGATGATCCGGGAAGGGACAGGAATGATGCAGGAGGGAAGAACAACTCACCATCTCTTCAAACAAGAAGTCATTTCGGTAGGAAATGGAGGGGAGTGTTATGAGTCTGAGACATGCACCTGCCACCCATTGTCATGGACCGGTCAGAGGGGGTGAGAAGCTCTGAATACTACGGAACAGCCAACTCCTTTGAAAAGCTGCGCCAATCGAAGTACAAACCTTATATGGCATTGAATACGTCTGAAATCGGCTACTCCTTACATATAACCAAACCCCCACCGGACTTGAATAATGACCGCAGATCCGACCGCAAGTGGTCACTTAGACCACAGACGACCGCCGGGGTCAGTAGGCGATTTGACCGTGATGGCAATCCGCAGAATCGTACGTGAGACAACGAAATATCACAGAAGATCTTGAAGTGGGCGAAGAGCTGGAGGAACTAGAGAGTACATCAAATTAATAAGTGAATGTATTAAAAAATCAGCTCGAAACAACTGACACGGCGAATACGACCACGCCAATCATCTCAGGACAGTATACGCTACAAGCTATAGGCTGAATGTCGGTATTAACGAGGTGATCGACTTCAACATGCTTCATCTACCTGGTATCATGGACGTATCCGGTCCTGAGATCATTAGCCCAAGAATTAGGGCTTCTGCTATTCGGAAAGGCATCAATACCCCAGCGCCGTGAGAGGAGATATAAGTGGTCGCATCAAGCCACGGAGCACTGTCCAAACCTTCATAGGCTAGTCGGAGATTGTTCTCAGTGAGACCAAGGTCTGGATCTTGGCGTTGCGCTACAAACCTGGCCAATCGTTGACTCGCTGCAGAATGCAAGTAATATTGCATGATTTCCCTCAACTGTAATTCAAACCTGAGTGGTATCATGAACAAGTAGTCATGATCGCACAACATGGTCATAAATTGTCACATGGTCAAATCAATCAAACCGTCTCACACTAAGCACTGCCTCCCCGAGTCCATCCCATTCATTGCATTCCTGTCCTAATGAGGATACCGCTCTGGGATTGTTGACGTCGTCAGCTCGACCGTACACCTCCCAACACCCCAGCTGTCGCGAACCTATTCATGCCATGAGTGAAACTCGTCAATATATGACTCAGAGCGTGCTTTCATAGCATACCTCAAACATCGCCCCATCGCCAGCGACTGCTTATATCGGCACTGACAGTACTCTCCTTGGCTGAGGCTTCTCCAGCTGGTCCAACAGTCGGCACGCACAGCGGATCAAACGAGACGCATTTAGTCAGAGTACCCAAATCGTCTCAGCCACGAGGGGCGCATACACCTCTTCCTCACTGGCATCTGGCACCTCTTGTGGTCTTCGCCCAGTAGTCTGGCTGTGATGTCCATCAACCTCTTCACCGTCTACGCCTCCGAGCTATCGTCATCAGGTGGAGTGATTCCCCACTGGACGGCGATGTGACCGCGCCGCTGATTGGTGCGAATGCACGCTGTCATGTGTCACGAATGAGTCGTTTGGGGATACACAGTCAGCCCAGAGACCAGATCCTGAGCGTACACTCGCGTGCCATGTGAGCCACTGCAGCATGACTGAATCCATACCCCGCGGGGCAGGGAATAGGGTGAAAACATCTGGGATGTGACGAGGGCAGTAGATTCCAACCAGAAATTTGAAGGTATTCGTCAGTAAGCGGACTAAGGGCACATCGTCATGATGGGCAACGAGCACGAGCAGGGCGTGGAGAGGTATATGATGTGCAGGTGGAAGAAGAGTCGAGCGTGACATTGGTGTAATATCAGGAGAGAGTGGTGTGGGTTGACGTGTCGGACTTGGCGCAAAG
>JBBPUM010000245.1:0-21624 GCA_038094695.1 Chiua aff. virens
AGTGTGCACTACAAACACGTTTCTCTTCACAATGGTACCTCGTGCTTTGGTGCTATTGCGCCCTCTTGCTATTAAGAGTGGTGTCCTTCCAAGGGTTTGCCTGTCTTGTGCCACGCCCTCTTTCTCTCCTGTATTCGTTTTCTAGGGCCTTTTAGGACTTGCAGATGCAGTGAATATCGAGCCTTTGGCATGCATGTCGTTCCTACTGACCATAATCCTTTCCTCGCTCACCACAGACTCGGAATGCAATGCCAGTCTTTTACAGATGGTGACATATGAAAATGTGCTCATCTCTCCCCTGCTTATCAATCCCATCCTTTCTCAACAATTTACATATTCCAATCCCCATCTTGATAAAGTCTCAATTTGAGTCATAGAAGCCATACACTGGGTATTTAATCTACACTAGCTCAGGCTACTACTAGTGTGTGGAGGGATAGTTTCAAGACAAGTCAGGTTGGGTAGTACCCTTATGACATTTCTACTAAGCTATACAATGGCACATGCAAACACATTAAACTGCTTTATTCTGCTTTGTTAGAAGGTATGCACATTACATACATTGGTGGTCACCATTTCATTGGATGTTTGTAGCTAAGATGATTTTGAAAGTGAATGTCATGATGGCCAAAAGGATGGATGGCTTACAGATGAGACTCTGGGAAATTATAGAGATAATGAGCTGTGTCATTTTATTTTCATCTGTAAAGTCATATTGAGGAATAAGCTCAGAGATTGCCTCCATGACTTGATGGATTGTTCCAGAGGATTCATATAGCTGTGCTGCTACTGTGATTGGGGCTGCAACACCTTGGTGGTGTAAGAGGAAGGCATGTTCCAGGATGATTATAATGCCTATAAATGCCATTAAAAATGAATACTAAGTATTGCTTAGAACTAACCAAGGCCAAGATGAAGTGCATTGATCCATGGAGTATCTTCCACAGAAGACTAAAAATGGGGAAGACAATAAAAGATAAAAAGCATAACAAAATCAGTCAACTGACTATTCCTGTGATTGGTAGCTGAAGTACATTGGAGGAAATAGAAGGCTTGTCATATGGTAAATTGATCAAAAGACTGCAATAAAGGCACTAGAATGAATCATACACCTTGAGGTATTAATATCTAGAAATATGATTATTTAAGTGAAAAACACTTAAAGTAGTACATAGCACAAACCTCCTGTATGATAAAAGTGAGAAGGAGAAAAGTATAAAAGTTTCACTCATACCTCCTGATTAAAACAAGTATTAAGATGTGAAAAATGCCAGTGACTAAGTTGAAAATGTGTGTTTGAAAAACTTACATCCTAAAAAGTGTTAAAACAGAAAAGCTGCAAATTGTGAAAAACATACAATCTAGGATTGATTTTTAGAGGAAAGAATAAATATAAAGGGGCAGCATGATGAGCATCCCTGAGACTGGAAGCCAACTCATAATCAGAGCACTTACTTCCTATGAATGGGAGAACAGGGGCATGGATGAGCATCCTTCTGCAAGCCCATTCACAATCAGAACACCTACAAACTATGAATGAGAGGACAGGGGCATGAATGAGCATCCTTCTGCAAGCCCATTCACAATCAGAGCACTTACTTGCTATGAATGAGAGGACAGGGGCATGGATGAGCATCCTTCTGCAAGTCCATTCACAATCAGAGCACTTACTTGCTATGAATGAGAGGACAAGGGTGGCATGGATGAGCATCCTTCTGCAAGCCCATTCACAATCAGAGCACTTACATACTATGAATGAGAGGACAGGGGCATGAATGAGTATCCTTCTGCAAGCCCATTCACAATCAGAGCACTTACTGACTATGAATGAGAGGACAGGGGCGTGGATGAGCATCCTTCTGCAAGCCTATTCACAATCAGAGCACTTACTAGCTATGAATGAGAGGATGGGGGCATGAATGAGCATCTTTCTACAAGCCCATTCACAATCAGAGCACTTACAAACTATGAATGAGAGGACAGGGGCATGGGTGAGCATCCTTCTACAAGCCCATTCACAATCAGAGCACTTACTGGCTATGAATGAGAGGACAGGGGCATGGATGAGCATCCTTCTGCAAGCCCATTCACAATCAGAGCACTTACTCCCTATGAATGAGAGGACAGGGACATGGATGAGCATCCTTCTGCAAGCCCATTCACAATCAGAGCACTTACATACTATGAATGAGAGGACAGGGGCATGGATGAGCATCCTTCTACAAGCCCATTCACAATCAGAGCACTTACATGCTATGAATGAGAGGACAGGGGCATGGATGAGCATCCTTCTGCAAGCCCATTCACAATCAGAGCACTTACAAACTATGAATGAGAGGACAGGGGCATGGATGAGCATCCTTCTGCAAGCCCATTCACAATCAGAGCACTTACAAACTATGAATGAGAGGATAGGGGCATGAATGAGCATCCTTCTGCAAGCCCATTCACAATCAGAGCACTTACTTGCTATGAATGAGAGGACAGGGGCATGGATGAGCATCCTTCTGTAAGTCCATTCACAATCAGAGCACTTACTGGCTATGAATGAGAGGACAGGGGCATGGATGAGCATCCTTCTGCAAGCCCATTCACAATCAGAGCACTTACTGGCTATGAGTGAGAGGACAGGGGCATGGATGAGCATCCTTCTGCAAGCCCATTCACAATCAGAGCACTTACTCCCTATGAATGAGAGGACAGGGGCATGGATGAACATCCTGCTGCAAGCCCATTCACAGTCAGAGTACTCACAGTCTATGAAGTGGCCATTATGGGTTACATTTCCAAGTCCTTTTACCATCCTCGTCATTTTTACTATGTAGAAACTCACCCACCTCAACATTTGGAAACCATGATGCAATTGCTTTTACCAATTCCTTTTGTACAGAATGTGTCAGTAATTCTTTTGTTTTATCATGATGCCTAGCATGCACAAAGGGAATCAAGACTCTATAACATATTTGAATAGATATAATTCAAGTTTTAAAGCTAATTTTACCTTTCCATAGCACACTTGATGCATAGCATGATGTTTGTGTGCTGTGCAGTCACAAGTAGCATCTTCAGTGGTTCTTCACTCAAGGCCTCCATAGTCTTTTCTAAGAGAAGCCCACACCCTTCAGTTGACTTGTGCAGGTCTTTTTTGCTTCAGCTCAGTTTGAACATCACCAGGTAGCAGAATATAATATATACATACCCTTTAGCTGTGCACATCCTTTTGGTGGATATTTCAACTCTTGCACACTCTTCCATGTAGTATTCTCCTTAAGCATTCTCTCAGCCTTCTCTTTCCCTCTTGCAAGCAATTCCTCTCGAGGGTGCCTTTTCTCCTCTGATGCTAACTCTGCAATCCCTTTTACCAATAATGCATCACATTTTGTGAGTACCAGTATAACAGGTACTAAAAACAAACAAATAATATCAGAAAGGAAGTGTGATACTCCCACAAACCTTACCATTCCCTGTGTCACATTCATCAAAAAACTTCTCCTCAGCAGCCAACACAGCCCGGTGGTGTTGATCCATGGGGATACAATACCTATCCACCAATATGTCATTGACAGTGTGGCATAAATGTTACTCTTACCATATAGCATGAATCTGTTCTTTGAGGAATGTTGTCTGTGCACGCCTTGAAACAAAGTCCTTCATCCGATTGAATTCTTCTATACTCCCGGCTTCGAAACCCTGTGAGTCATGAAAGATGAAATTCGGGTTGCTTCGAAACACCAATTCGTTCTCGATATCATGTATTCCACGCTTGAGATGTGTTCATCTTTTTTTACTGAATGAAGTTACAGGGAACATAGAACTCACATCGCTCGACCCCTGGATCTTTGTCCGATCGACCTGATTGTACCATCAGTACACCCGCATTACCATTGACGTCGTCGCATAAAGTTGAGCAAACCTTTTTTCCACGTCCGTCGTAGATCACTGGATCTTCTGTAGAGTTACAGATTTGTTTGAGTATCGTAGTCTTCCCAGCGTTAGCCCGGCCAACAATCAGGATTCTGAAACGTCCGAATTTCTTTCTAATGTTGTCACTCTCCATAAATTCTGCGCAGGGAAGGTTTGCAAGCGATTGGAGTGACTCTACCGATGATGCCATGGATGATGCCTCAATGGATTCTTCTGCGAGAGATTCTTCTACGGGAGGTTCTTCTGCAGGCGATTGTTCTGTGGGGGATTGCTCTGTGAGGGATTGCTCTGCGGAGATTTGTTCCGGGGAGATTTGTTCTGTGGGAGGTCTCGCGGGGGATTGTTCTACTAGCACGGGAGATAGCTCTGCGGTGGAGCGTTCTGCGGGGGATTGATCTACGAAAGGTTCTGCGGCAGGTGTCGCGAGATCCTTGGATCGCAAGCGTGGAAGGCAAGCTATAAACCTTCTGATCCTAGCCATTGTAACTTGTCCAGTGTCAACTGAGAAGTACTTTGCGACTCGTCGAAGTCTAAGCCTGCGTCAACAATGCGCAGCACTATCAATTAATTATGTCAGCGGCTAGAGGCCGGTGACACCCCTGGGACGATTGGGTAAGTCCTCGTAACATAGCTTGTACATAGCTAGAAACACATTCCGCCTAGGTTTTTCAATATTTTATCTTAACATAGTGTACAACATATCAAAAATAAATGCTAGGAAATGTTTTTATGAAATAGTAAACAATAGATTTAGAATATTTACCTCACAAATACTTAAAATATGTATTAGTGCCTATGTTTACACCACATTTTTAATCATACATATTATGAAAAATACACAAGAAGCTATTACAATACATATTTTGAATTATATTAATGGATGCTGGCCAATCAGAGCGAAGCATTCCGGGTATGTTCGGCTGACATATTCAAATACATGCTTGAAATATGAATAAGGTACATATGTTAATAACATATTCTCTATTGTTTCCAAATTAGTTCACAAAACAAAGGCTTAACTCTTATTTTGTTTAAATTTAGACAAAACATTTTACCTAAGTGCCAAGCCTAAGTCCCACAGGCAAAACCGATAACATTTTATCAGTTTGTTGTTAATTATGTTTCAGCGACATAATAGTTAGCTAGGCGGAATATGTTTGTAATTATGTCCAGCAAATGTTTCAAGGACTTATCCAATCGTCCCAGCGGTGTGAGTCGGTGACACCAAGTGACCATCCGACATCCTTGTCCATCCCCCATATCTTCCTCCTCACTGCTTAAACCGCGTCTCCATCCCGCGTCCGAGTCTCCATTGATAACCAACCCCAATACCGCGCCATCTTGCGCGCAGGTAGCACCAATACTAGTAGCAACCATCCGTTCCACAACCGAGCTACCATGAACTCATTCGATGACTGTCGACTGATCAAACAGCTCCCAGGCTGATCACAGCCGACCGTCATTTCTCAATGTCAGCATCGTTGAAATGGGCATCATAGTTTTGCGATTGCATGGACACTGAGCACCGGTAGTATGGCGTCTTATTGTGTCATAGAACGAAACGAGAGAGATCCGTACTTTCTCCCGACAGAGTCTTATTCCTGTCGTGTTACCATGCGTGTCGTAAAATAGTAAAGTATGTTCACCTCTTTCAATCCACAGACAACTGTCTCGTCCTCGTTCCGAGCCAGTACAACCCAACGAATGACCGAAAGTTGGGCACAGGCAAGATATCCTATAAAAGAAATCTGCAGGTTCAGTATCTCTACAAACAGTGCATCCCCACTGTCAATGTCGTATCCACCACTTCAGAGCCAACTCGGCCCTTCTAGCCAACCAAAGACAACGAGCAAGGGGATACTGAATGGGGCACTACTTCTTCTACCCCACAGGGGTCGTGACCGATGCCTCATCACCCATCTCCCACTGCTCAGTCTAATCCCGGATCTGCCAGTCTCAACAACACCTCTAGTGACCGCGGACGCTAACCTAGAATAGTGCATGCACTCAACGTCGTGATCGACAACGGACTCAAAAATGTCTCCAGCAGTGTGGTTCATTACTGCACCTCCGTCTCCACCCAGACGATAACAAGTCAGCAACTCCAAACAGCCATACTCGACTGGACCGACGCATTGATCATTCGATCATGGGGAGCGATGTATATTCTTCTGACGACAATCATTATTCAGCCAATTGGGAACCAAGAGCTCCGCGCGGACAGTGAAACCTGAAAAGTAGCCTCTTTGCTCAGTCAGGCTTCTAAATCACCGCCGATATCTTCAGTAGGTTATCACAGTAGCACGTGTAGATGCAGTCTCTTGGGATAATAATGTACTCTAACTTGAACCATTGGCGTTCGGCGACTATTCATTTCGTTCCTGGATTGGGATTTGATGGTCACTGGCCACAATAGCCAAATATTTCCTATTGTTATATTGGGGCGAGTAACTCTCTTTTGTTCTGGTAACAGGCCACATTTAATATGAGCGACAAGCTCTGGTGTCTACAACGTGAGCGAGACGTACTCGACGGCGTTTAGCCCTGCGCATCACCAGAATTAGGCTTCTTGGAACCATTCAAACATACATATATCTCGTCAGGAACGAACTTGAAGACGTGATGCTTTTCCGAACACTGGTTCGTACTGATATCCTGCTGTTGATTGAAGGGGACAACCGCATTGTCAATTCCTATCGGCAGCCTGAGTGCGTTGGAAAGCGGTGCTGCGGGAGAAAACGTTTCGGGGAGGAAACTGAGCACTAGGCAGCCGGAGCCGAATGCGCGGTATCCTCATTGCTAGTAGATGCCAAATAGATCAGGTTGCAATATGGCAGCGCTTGAAAGAATTCGAAGCCTGAGGCCTGAGGCCTGAGGGTACACAGCTCCTGTGTCAAATTCGTTCTTCTTGCAAGTGTGTGCACTCACTAGACAGCTAGTCCGAGTAGCCATGCAGCCAATGCAGTGCCAACATGTTTGTTTCTTTGTTATACTTGGAGCCTGAGATACTACGATAGTTTGAGAAGTTGACACGTGTATCATGACCCAGTTTCACTGGCGTAACCCCTTGCGTAACCCATTCCCTAGCTCACCTGGCACTTGATGTATGGATGCATGGATGGAAACACGACATTCCCTGCAATGAGATCCATGCGATAAGCATCGCACTGTTAGCGACATTTACTGGTCCCTGTGATGATGTGTGATCACTGGCAGACAATATTGATAGGGTAAAGGGGAGTGTTGGTAAGCCCTAGGCAACAGCCTGAGTATGCTGGCCGAATCTGACGGACCCTGCTACATCACATTCTGCCAGTGGAAAAAGTTGGTACGCCGCCACCGGGCCGCGTGATGCTCCAAAAGAAATTCCATGCGATGTTCTCAGCGCTTTCGTGGGTAAGATAAAGGAGTACGACCGGGAGTCCCCCCAAATTCACAGCAGTCCTGCCCGCTTTCCAATATCTTCCAGTCATGTCCGAATCCCACTGCGAGGATGATTGTGTCAAAGTCACGTGCGTATACACTATTGTTGTCCAAGTGGCTGTCGAGCTAATGAATGATTGCAATTGCAGGGTCATGGGTGCAACCGGCACTGGTACGTATGCTGTGCTCGCGTATCACCGGTATCCGAATTTATGCTCTTCTCTGAAACCTAGGTAAATCTTCTGTAGGTGTCTTACAGTTTCGCTCGAGCTCTGAATCGATTCATATTCCATCTTCCTTGTAGTTTATCCGACTTCTCACCAACGACGCCAACATCCATGTTGGCCACGGCCTCGAATCCGAGACATCGGAAATCCGCACCGCTTATTACAAGGATGAGAAGACTGGCCGATCCATCATGTTAATCGACACCCCCGGTTTTGACGATTCCCGGGGATACACGGATACCAGTATCCTACAGATGCTCGTAGAGTTCCTGCGTCCGGAGAACAAGTACGTGCATTTGCTTGAGCACGTACTCTCACCTGTGACGAATAAAAATATGTAGGGAAGGGAGGAGATTAAATGGAATCATCTACCTGCATCGCATTTGTGATGTTCGCGTGGGCAGTCTCGCTAGGAAGAACCTCAAGATATTTCAGGCTCTGTGCGGAGAGGAGAGCCTTCGCAACGTTCGTATCGTCACTACCAACTGGGATCGCATCCCCACACAGAAGGGCATCGAGCGAGAGAAAGAACTGGAGCAAAGTGTTTTCCAATCCATCCTCGCATGTGGAGCCAAGGTACACCGCCATTATAACCAGACCCAGTCTGCGCAGGAAATCATGGCTGAGCTTATCCCTCTCGAAGCAATCAGCACTAAGCTCCAGGACCAGATCGCAGATGGGCATGCATTACGAGATACAGACGCTGGTCGCATTATTAACAGTGAGACCGAGGAACTGATGAACAAGCATACCGAGGAACTGGCCGAACTGAAGCGTGACATGGAGCAGGCCGCAAAAGATCGCGACGAGGCTCTGAAAGCTCAGTTAGACACCGAGAGAGAAAGGCTGGAGGAAAGGCTCAGGCGTGTCGAGGAAGATCTGGCACGGCTGAGCATGACGATTGACGCGCTCCGTACGGAACGAAATGACGTACAGGCGGCAGCGGAGGATGTGAAAGCTTGGTTCGACAAGAGGGTCACGAAGTTGCAGCAAGAACTTGCGCAAGAACCGGAAACAGGATGGAAATGGGGCGGCCAGTTAGTGTTCCGAGACATGGCTCCTGGAGATTCCGAACTTGCGGCAGCGTGCGCGGACCCAGTCACGGGGGACCCACCGCAATCGCGTGCCCAGCCCGCAGGTAGACAACAGGAGAGCGCAGCTCAGGGAGAAAAACAAAAGCTGGAACAACGCGCAAGAGAGGCTGAGCTGAACGCAGCAATGCTACAGAACAAGATCGAAAAAATCGAAGCTGAGAAGCGCAAAGCCGATGATTATGCGAAGCGTGGAGCGCTTGATCAATTCCTCCGTGGTATATACTCAGTTTTTGGCTGGGGGTCGGGGGGAAAGAACAAAGGGTCCTAACCTCCCGGTAGATTGGATGGTAGACAGGCGCAGTGCCGGTTTTTCAACGGCTTCGTTGTCCGAAGATGGGCAGCGGCAGCCGCGCCACTCTGCATGAAGCTTGAAGCTTGAAGTCTGATATCCCCAGTTTCTGTTATTTTACGATTACAATTCTTACACCTTGATGACGCGCAACTGACATATATGTAGGATGTTACCTAACGATAACATCGGAGAGATCAGAGGGAAGGAGGCAGGTCCAGGGAAGTGATCAGACGGTGTAACGAGGGCCGAGAGCAGGTACTCCGGGTGACAACGGGCTGAACGTATTTGGAAGCGGCAGGGAGAAAACGCCTCGCGGAGGAAACGGAGCGCCAAGGAGGTAAAGCTGGACGTGCGGTGGCCTCGTTTTGCTAGCGGACGCTAAATGAATCAAAGCAGGCTGCAATGCGGCAGCGCTCGAAAGAATTCGAAGCCTGAGGTACACAATTCCTGTTTCAAATATTCGCGTTCTTCTTGCAAGTGTGTGCACTCACCACCGGTGAGTAGCCATGCAGCCAGTGCAATACCAATATGCTTGTTATACTCATGGATACAACAGTTTGAAAATTTTATGGGTATCACGACCCAGTTTCACTAGCATGACCCTTTCCCTACTAGCTCGCCTGGTGCTTGATACGTGGATGCACGAATGGAAACATTCTACAACAAGATCCATGCGAAAAGCATCGCATTATTAGCAATATTCACTGATCCCCGTGACCACTGATAGACGGTGTTGATAGGGTGAAGAGGTGTGTTGCAAACCCTAGGCAACAGTACGGCGGCCGAGTCTGGTGGACCCTACACCACATTCCGGAAAAGGTTAGTATACATGATGGTCCACAAGAAATTCCATGGGACATCCTCAGCACTTTCGTGGGTAAGATAAAGGAGGGGATTAACACGAACCATTCCCCCAATCCACAACAGTACTGCTCGCCTTCCAATACCTTCCAGTCATGTCCGAGTCTCACTGCGACGGTGATTGTGTCAAAGTCGCGTACGTATACACCATCGTTGTCCAAGTGCCTGCCAAGCTAACGAACGATTACGATTGCAGGGTTATGGGTGCAACCGGCACTGGTACGCACGCTTCGTTCGTGTACCACTGGGATCCGAATTCACATCCCTCTTCGAAACCTAGGCAAATCTTCTGTGGGTGTTTTATGGTTTCGCTCGAGCTCTGAATCGACTAATATTTCATCTCCCCCGCAGTTTATCCGACTTCTCACCAACGACATTAACATCAATGTTGGCCACGACCTTGAATCCGAGACATCTGAAATCCGCACTGCCTACTATAAAGATGAGAAGACTGGTCGCTCCATCATGTTAATTGACACTCCCGGCTTCGACGATTCTCGGGGATGCACGGATACAGATATCCTACAGATGCTCATAGAGTTCCTGCGTCCGGAGAACGAGTACGTGGATTTGTTCGAGCACGTATTATCATCTATGACGAATAGAAATATATAGGGAAGAGAGGAAGTTGAATGGAATCATCTACCTGCACCGCATATGTGACGTTCGCGTGGGCGGTCTTGCTAGGAAGAACCTCAAGATGTTCCAGGCTCTGTGCGGAGAGAAGAGCCTTCGTAACGTTCGTATCGTCACTACCAACTGGGATCGCGTCCCCACGCAGGAGGGCATCGAGCGAGAGAAAAAACTGGAGCAAGGTGTTTTCCAACCCATCCTCGTATCTGGAGGGCAGATACACCGCCATTATAACCAGATCCAATCTGCGCGGGAAATCATGGCTAAACTTATCCCTCTTGAAGCGGTCAGCACTAAGCTCCAGGACCAAATCGCGGGCGGATGTACATTAGGAGATACAGATGCTGGTCGCATTATCAACAGTGACACCGAGGAGCTGATGAAGAAACATACCAAGGAACTAGCAAATCTGAAGAGCGAGATGGAGCAGGCTGAAAAAGATCGCGATGAGGCTCTGAAAGCTCAGTTAGATGCCGAGCAGAAGGGGCTGGAGGAGAAGCTCAGGCGTGCCGAGGAAGATCTGGCACGGTTGAGCATGACGATTGACACACTCCGTACGGAGCGAAACGCCGCACAGGCGGCAGTGCAGGAGGTGAAAGCTTGGTTCGACAAGAGGATTGCGAAGTTGCAGGAGGAACGTGCACAAGCACAGGAAACGGCACGGAAATGGCGTGGCCAGCTGGAGCGCTCCAAGGTACGGCTCCTGGAGGTTTCGAAATTGCGGCAGCGCGCGCAGACCCGGGGGGATGCACCGCAATCGCGTGCTCAGCCTGCTGGCAAACAACAGGACGTAGGTTCCCCCACAGCCACAGTTAGGAAGTGGCAGGAGGATGCGGCCCAGAGAGAAAAACAAAAGATGGAACAACGCGCAAGAGAGGCTGAGCTAAACGCGGCAATGCTACAGAACAAGATCGAAGAGATTGAAGCCGAGAAACGCAAAGCCGACGATTATGCGAAACGTGGAGTGTTCGGTCGATTCTTCCGTGGTGTATGCTCAATTGTTGGCTGGAGATCGGAGGAAGAGAACAGAGCATCCTAACCACCCGGTAGATTGGGTGGTGGGCAGGCGCAGTGCCAGTTTTTCAATGGCGTCGTTGTCCAGACATGACTCGGATGTCCGATATCCCCCCGTCCTTGTCAATTTACAAAAATTGCCCCTTGATGATACGAAATTAATATATATGCAAGATGTTACCTGGTGACAATGTCGAAGAGGCCCGAAACAAAGAGGCAGGGTCCAGGGAAGTGACTAGACGGAGAGACTCCGAGAGAGGAAGGAAGTGAAGGCGCTTAGAGGTCACGTGATTACGTCCAGAGGCGCCAGCTTGGTGAGGCGGCATGCAGTACTAGTACCGTAGTGAAGAGGCTGTCCGAGTCACAACCAGTCATTCATTGGACTTGCCACGTACCTTCATGACCACGACCTCGTATAAGTCTTCTTCTATTTCATCAACATCCATCGCCCCTTGTACGAAAAACACCACATTGACGCCCACAAGTTACACACGACAAAGCTACCCCACATCAACCGGGCCACACGTACTGCCATTCGCCCAGCTTCGTTTATTTGATGATCCCACAAGATGATGCACTCTAGCTCAGAAGCGACATCCAACTCGCCCACGGCGTCGATCAGTCCTTTTTCAACGTACTCACGACTGAGCGAGGCTACTTCTGACGGTCAGTTTAGTGCCATTTTCTTGGCGTATGAGCCGCATAACTGACGTCTTCGCTCCTCCCTACATCTTTCTTTTTACACCCTCGCCCCTACCCCTTCCCACGCTCCTTGGGACAAAACGCCGATGCCAACGTTCCCGGCCCCGTCTATTCATCCATATTCACTCATAAACATGGTTCTGGGGTCCAAACGAACCACAGAAGCACCCGATTTAGGTGCTTTCAACTCTGTCTTTCGCGAGTTCCAACAGCTCCAAACAGGTCCTCCCCGTATCCTCCAGGCAACGTTCCCCACAGTGGCCATCCACATGGATGAACACGAGCACGAACACGAGCATGGACTCGGCCTCGATTTGGGACTCGGACCCGAGTCAGCATCCCCGCGCTCGGCGCTACCGACAGACTCGGAAGCCAACGCAGGGTCGACGGTATGGACGCAGGGAATCATCGCGTCGTATTTTGATCCATCGGTGGCGAGCGTGCAGACGCTGAGTGCACTGGATGATCGGTCGCGTGCGACAGACAGCAC
Source organism: Chiua aff. virens (assembly GCA_038094695.1). NCBI lineage: Eukaryota > Fungi > Basidiomycota > Agaricomycetes > Boletales > Boletaceae > Chiua > Chiua aff. virens. The sequence goes on from JBBPUM010000245.1 coordinate 12,661, forward strand.
GACGGACGACGACGACGGGCGGGTGCGCCTATCGGGGGTGAGTGGCGAGGACGAAGACGGGTTTGGTGGAAGCGGGGAGGGCTCTGATTCGGAGACGGAGGGGGAGGGGGACGCACTGGCGTTCACTGTTGTTGGGTCGGTCGCATCCGATGCAGGGGGCGTGGACCCGGAGCAACCTACCCTGGGCACGATCGACAGCGTCATCGAGTTTTTGATGTCGGAGAGGGATAGGGTGCAAGCAGGTCGGTTAGTGGAGAGACGGATGCTGCAACATCATTACAGTTCGACCTCAGACGGCGGAGTGGGGCGAAGTCAAGATGTGGATGCGCGGCATGCGCGCAAGCGGCGGCGGAAGAAACCAATCAAGACAATTCAGATACTGAAGCGCGTGGTGGATGCGCCTGAAACGGTCTCCGAGACGGCGACCATGACGACGGTGCCCGCGGAGGATGTTAGTGGGGATGCGGATCGCGATGACGGGGACGCACTAGAAGCTGAAGGTGATTCGTCTTCATCGCCAGATAACGCCCAACATTACAAATCGACGCCGTCGACGCCTCCCCGGGCGAACCGCGTGCTTGTTAAACGCGACGTGCTGAAACACAGCAAGTCGACACCAACGCTCAAAGTCAAGACGATACCCCCTGATCCGCAGATATTGAAGCTGCGTTGCCTCGCACATAAACTGCGACTCAGGTTTCCGGAGGACTATGAGCGCATCACTAAACTGCTTACTCAAGACTTCAGTGGGGGGGAATCTGATTTCTCTGACCCTAGAGGGCCGGCGCCACGCGCCAGGGATACCTTGATACACGTTTTTATCGACCAGTTGCGTGTTTTTCTTTTCTCATCGGTTCGTGTGGCTGACTGTGGTTCGGGTAGTTCGAACATACTCATTGGACTTCTTACGCATCACAAGAGGCACCGTTCGTCATCACGTCGTCCCAAACGACTCTCACATGCAGCGCTTGCGCTTCTTCTCGAACGAGGTCGGCCGATTACACGGCGATGCCTGGTGACTTCATCACCGTTATACCAGCCGATGGAATCGGCTATTCAGCTGGGTTATGATGTCCGAATATACGCACGCGTCCCTGACAATGGGGACGCGCCTGACAGGCGACATAGTCACACACCTGACACCGCTGCGTCGCGTAGCGCCAACTGGCGCAAATCGGATGGGAATCTCGCTTCTGCCTCGTTGTCGCCACCCTCCAAGACACATGCACGAGGCCACTCGGCTGGAAACATCTCGACAGATTCAGATCGTGCAACCTTGGCTGCGAATGCGAGTGGTAGTACGAATGCGGTTGCCGGGCCTTCTGGGACGACGACCACGACACGGATAAGGTATCGAGAGCAGGGCGTGGATGAATTGTTGCAGCTGAGACTGCATCAGGCGATTGCGGCGACGGACCCGCCACCGCCCAATGCAACGATCGTGCTTGCCACTGGAGACGGCAACGTGGGGGAGTTCAACGAAGAAGGGTTTTTGGGTCCGGTACGACTGGCGTTGCAGCGTGGATGGAAGATCGAGTTGTACGCATGGGAGGAAGGGTTGAGCCGAGCATGGAAGCGGTCGTTTTCGGATGGGCCGTGGAAGGAGCGATTCAAGATTATCAAGATGGAAGATTTTGCGGACGACTTGCTGGAGGGAGAGAGGGAGACGAGATAAATACATGGTGTGTCACCATTCTGTCGTCCTTTGTTCTTTGATGCTCTATGTTTCCGTTATATTTCTGATCGAATTGAAACTTCAATAACGTTCGATTTGCTTGCCAGTGGTGTCACGAGTTTACATTTAGGTTCCACTTTGTATCACTAGTTTATACCTTTGTACATTCGATGAACTCTATCTAGTGCATGTAGCCATAACATTATCAGAGGATGCTCAGTGGTGCGCGTTCCAGGTACAGGAACGTCACTTATGATCGGAACAAAGGCGCAACTGAGGCGCCACCAATATTAATCTGGATAAGTCTTATGACGAATGTCAGACCTTTTTCTATCTGAAGGTTGAATAATATATTACCCCGCTGCGCAAATTGATATGCTTTTTAGGAACAAGCTCGCCATGTGTCCGACCAATTGCCGTTGGACTGAGATCGGTGAACATGCGGACACTGCATCTTCCCGGGGCAAGTCGGCACCGATTTAACTGGAAAAGTGTTCAAATCCCACTGCGACGCGCGCGGCTCGTAGGAAGAAGAATGCTGGTTGGGGTAAGATCATGACTGCGATCAATTCCGCCGTGTGCGGCCAATAAAGCAGGTTGCCCACAAGAGTTATTGGGTTTACGTAGCTGATTCACGTAAGCGGGTCTGATTTCCGTGCCAAACACAAGCTGATCTCGGACACGCACTTTGAAAGGACAAGCGGTTGGCTGGATACGAATCGCGCCACTGATTGGACGGCATAATCAGAGCTAGCGGGAGTCCCCAGGGACCGTTGAGCACTCAGATGGGTATAGTGTTCGCGCCCACCCGCAGCCATCATCATTGCGAAGCGAAGATCGTTCAAAATGGGGCTCATGTCTGACACGCTGACCTCACTTGGTGCCAAAGCCAGGATTCATTTCTATAATCACGTGTGATGGGGGCACCCCAGGACAGCCGACGAGCGTAAAAAGGTGGGTCACGTCCAATGGCGGGGCTTCCTTCTTCGCGCTGCATCTTCCGATAAGCTCGTTCCATTTTTTTTCTTTCTTTGTCGTCTGGATGGCCGTCCCCTCGTCGTTCCCCGCGGTGCTTCTCCTCGCCGCCGCGCTCTCCTACGTCCTCTACCGTCGTCTTGCTAGACCGAAGCACCCTGCCCCGCTCCCCCCGGGCCCGAAGCCCCTCCCCGTCATCGGGAACGTGGCTGATCTCACCACGAAAGAGCTCTGGCTCACCGCAGACAAATGGGCAAACCAATATGGTCTGTCCTTCCCTCTCGCCACTCCCCGTCCGTTCATCTGTACCACAGGTCCTGTCACCTATCTCCACGTGTTTGGCCAAGGACTCGTGTTTTTAAACACCCCTGAGGTCGTCTTCGATCTCCTCGACAAGCGCGGCGCCATCTATTCTGACAAGCCGCGGCTTGTCATGCTCGGCGAACTGTACGTCCCCCAAGCATATCTCGCCCCGAATCTCATCTCGACCGATCAGGTGCGGTTGTGAGAACATGGTGGCGTTTACCCCCTACGGCGATCAGTCGCGTCGACAGCGGAGGCTGATGCAAGCCGCGTTTGGATCGTCCAATATCAAACAATACCATCCCCTCCTCCAGCTCGAAACGAAGCCCTTTTTGAGAGGCCTTCTCGAAGATCCGTCCAAGTTTCAAGACCATCTCCGGCGGTGCGCAAACGTGTCCGGGTCGTGTTTCTTTGTCCCCGTTTGACTTTGGGTCACGTGGTTAGGTACGCGGGAGGGTTGACGTTATTGGTCGTGTATGGCCATCATGTCACCTCGACCGACGACGTCTTTCTCAAGCTTGCCGACGAGTGTGTCGGCTTGCTCGCGAACCGGATCGCGTCTGGCTCCGGTATATGGCCTGTCGACATTGTTCCTGGCTGTACGTGTCCCGCCGGCTGTGTGGTGCCACATTGACGTGTGTCGTATCTAGTGAAATACTTGCCGGATTGGTTACCAGGTGCTGCATTTAAGCGTAATGCGGCCATTTGGAAGAAAAAGATTGAAGAGTTTGTGGACAAACCATACGCGTTTGTCTTGAATGAGAGGGTAAGCGCGGCTCCTACGCGCGCCGCTCGTTGCTGATCACTCTGTATCGGGTAGCGCAAGGGGACCGCAAAACCCTCCTTTGTGTCCACGGTATTAGATGGCAAGGAGAAGGATCCTGCGTTGGATACCGAACAGGACTTTGATCTCAGGTGGACTGCAAATTCGATGTATGCTGGTATGTCATCTCGTTATCGACACGTATGGTCATGTCATTCAACGACGCGGAAGCTAGTATGGACACGGTAGGTAATTCGTGGCTCTCCCCTGGAAACATGACTCAGATATCGCGATCGGCAGAACACCACGATTCTTTCACATTTCATTCTTGCTATGGTACAACATCCTGCGGTGCTCAAACGAGCCCAGGCAGAAATCGACACAGTGGTTGGACCGAATCGGTTGCCTAGCTTCGAAGATCGACCATCACTTCCGTACTGCGATGCCGTCTTTACGGAGTCGCTAAGATGGAGTGTTCCTGTACCTTTGAGTGAGTCTCGACGTGTCCGTCATACGATGGGTTAATTGACGTGCATGACGTGTCGATACACAGGTCTCCCACATCGGTTGATGGAGGACGACGTGTACAATGGCATGTTGATACCCAAAGGATCGTTCGTACGTCCGTCTTGATTTCCATTTGCCTATCACATTCATCCAACGTCTTTTAGGTATTCCCAAATATCTGGTGCGTATGTGCGGGAGGCGTGGACAGCTTATGTTGATCAGGTATCAGGACTATTCTGCGCGACAAGATACTGTTTCCGGATCCTGATGCATTCAATCCGGACCGGTACATGGAACCGGCGGTCGATGAGGTGACGGAACGACGACGCGATCCGCGAGCGTATGTATTTGGCTTTGGACGACGGTAAGCACGCCCTTGGTGTATTGCGCATGCCCTAATCCGCGTCGTTTCAATCTCTACAGCCGATGTCCGGGTGCACACCTCGTCGAGTCGTCTGCGTGGTTGCTCATCGTGTCCATGATGGCCACGCTTGACTTTGGCAAGGCGGTGGACGAACAGGGGGTAGAGATAGAACCTGAAGTGGTCTTTGAGAATTCCATCTTTCGGTGCGTATCGTTGGCATCTTGACGCGTTCTAACGCTGACGCTGGACATAAAGGATACCCAACCCGTTCAGGTTGTCGATCCGACCGCGATCAGGGGGTGTGTTGCGTACGTTGGCGCAAGAGGTGGATGTGTGACCGATGTCGGTCGCTGGTCGACTTAGATTTGGATTTTGAAGAACTGGAAAGCATGTTGGTATCTTTGAGATGTCGTTGTCGACATGTTGGCGCGCTATTTGTGCTCGTGTCGTGCTGTGGTCCTTCACTCTGCATAGCTGGTATCTCTTAATGACCTCTCATGAACTCATTCTTTACTGTATTTGTGCATATCCCAGACATATCATCGAGAAGACATCCAAGTGCACACCCGAGTTTTCGTCGTTTACGAACTCGCGCCGGAACGTAAAGAAACTATTTCGGCATGCGTAAGAACCGAAAGGAAGCCACAAACATACTGAATCATGAGTATGCCGAGATGAGCAGAGAGGTTCGGGGGAGAAGACACCGGCGCATCACCTGACGAAAGCATGGGCGATGATATGACGTGGACGACGCCGTGAACGGATTTCTAAACAGACCGTAACCAAACAAAAAAAAAGACGACGGCTCGAATTCCCTGTCTGCGACCACATCTCACGTCTCACGCGTTTTGGTAGTTCCCAGGTTGGACCCCCTGCGCGTGTTGAGGGACTGGCGCGACAATCGACGAGGGTGCTTTAGGTGGGGGGACGGGCGCGCGGGGCGGGATGTTGTTCGTAGTGCGTGGGCCGTCGTCGACGACTTGGTAGCCTTCACGGCCGGACGAGGTGAAGCCGCCGGGCATGGACCAGACTGGAGGGGAATCATATCAGCGCCAAGTGGGATGACACAGACCAAGACAAGACACACCGGTGGGCCCATGGACGTCTGCGCCGATACCCATGAACTGGGAGCCCCGCTGGCGAAGGGAGGTGACAAAGGTCAGCGCGGTGGGGATCTGGACGAGGGGAGGGTGAGCGTGCGCGGTGTGGGCGTGCGAGGCAGAGGTACCTTGAGCAACCAGAGGAGGATGAAGAGGAGTCTGATGAAGGTGTTTTGTTCGTTGGTGAACACCCATATGATGTCGAAGAAGATGGAGGCTGACAAGAGACCGGTGAACTGGACGACGTGTCACGGTCGAGTAGACGGGTTGAGACGGAGGGCTTACGAGCTTGAGTGACTGGAATGCATCGCCGCTTTCGTGGACGAGCGCGCCGAATAAAAAGATGGGGAGGTTGTATGACGGGGCGGAGAATGGGCTGATGACGAAGGCGAGCGTCTAGAAATCAGACAGTTGAGGCGTCAGGGTCACTTTACGGGGAGAATAGGGTGCATACGGCGCCAGATAGGACGAGCTTTCCGGGGTCGAGTCCTTGCGTAAAGTCTGACATGATTACTGTAGTCTTGAAGAGTCCGCAGTGCCGCAGTCGGGACAAGGGTTGTTTGCAAGAACGTGAGTAACACTTGCCAGATCCTGTCACACAGTTTTGCTAGCCAACAAATTGTCTATACATACTCAATTACCCAGCCATCTAATACAACTCAGAGCACCAGGACGGTTATACCCATCAAATGAAATGTCTGTCGGACACTACGATAAATTACACTTCCGGAACGATCAGCTCGAAATTGGGCGTTGGAGCCACTCGCTCGTATGTTCGTGCTTGCTGCGAGGGTATACCTGCGTCACAATCGCGCAAGATGTACTCTCAGCTACAGATCTCTGCTAGAAGCCTCGTGCTCCTGCAAGTTCGCATATCAAATGCCAACGTACGACCATGTTTCGTCACGGAACACGTTGTGGATTTCTTGTGCACGGGATCTCGGTGCGACTTCAGTAGATATTTAGCCAATTCTAGAAGATGGTTGGTCTTTCAGGTAAGACACTCTATCTCCTGGAGTTTAGACCGGCGAGCCGTTCCCGTGAGAGTAACGAGATGATACCACACTTGAAACACTGGTCCCGACTCACCCGGAGAAATTAACGGGACGTACCCTGATGTCATTCCGCGTACTATTTTGATTGGGAACTATTCTTCCGCAAAATATACCTATAAACAGTCTTTTCATCGACCAGACTCCTTCGCGCTCCCGATGGTGCCATGGCCTTGGGTTATCCGACGTCCCTGTTCCTCCGGTTGGTCTCGCGACGACGTACAACGTAAGACTTCCTACCGCTGAGTTTGTACACGGTGTATTCAAAGCCGCCCACCATGATGAAAAGGACAAGAGTCTTGTAGAAGCGACACGTACTAGCCCAAATAAATGACAATGTTCCAAAGGAACATTCACCGCCATTGGCGGGACTCGGAGGAATGTGATCAGAAGGATGATCATTGGACCGTGCAGTGTTGCATTCCGATGATGACGGGTAGGGTTGAGGGCTAGATTTGGGTGGGTTAGATACCCTAAAGGAGCTTTAACGATTGGAAATGCCATAGGAACGCGCTCACCTATGAAAACAAGTCTGTCCTGGGTGTGCGGGGTCATAGTCGTCTTGTGACGCTCATTTTGCGGAAGCTATCTTCAACACATGTTGCTTGTACAGCAACGGTCCTCTTGGCTTGCCGTGCCGTCGGAGTGATAAAGTGCCTCATGGCGAAGATGAAACAGTGTAAGCCTTGAGTATCTGAGGAAAGATAAGGTTGTGTATAATTTAACCCGGAACACAAGGAAATTGGAACGGGAAGAGCGAGCGCAGTGCGGGCGAAGATGTGGTCGAGCCTGTTATGCCAGTGGATGGTCGAACGCACCCTTTGAAAGCCTGTTCTAACCAGTTGGAAGCTCGCTACACGCTTCATCGATGACAGCGATGGTTTCAGAAGAAAAAGATATTAGTTGTGGCCTGGAGATGCGGAGTCCGGTGTTGGCAGTCGAGCGCTGTGCTGGCAGTATGAGAACAAGGAAGGTGCTTACTCTGAAGAAACTTAAATCGCATAGCATTCCACCACCAAGCTGACGCGTAGCGCTGTTCACGGCGACGAACTCCACGACGACCGATACCCAGCAGCAGATACCCATTACGACGATCTGAATGTCATCTAACCAAGAATACTACCAGAATCACCCGCGTTATGCAAACCCACCGCCCTACGAGCAAGACCACGATCCCGTTATTCCTGGTGGTGTTCAATGGGGTTCCAACTCACTCGCAGTAGATTTGAAAGAACGAGCAGTGCCCAATGTCAGTCTCTCATGACGCTCTGGATCCGATCATATTCGGCATGGTAGGATGATCGCAGTTTGGTTGACCATTTTTTTCTGTTGTGTTCTTGTGTATACAGGTTCCGCAACCCGTGAGTTTGAAGCCAACAGACGACCAGCTCTTCATCAGGGAGTACGGTCCACCTGGCGATCATCATATGCTGCCCAACGTCGAGTTTATCAAGGCACATTTCCTCAAGGAGGGGAAGTTGACAGACAAGCAGGCCTTGCAGATCCTCTCCAAAGCAACATCGATTCTATCTCGCGAACCAAATCTAGTCAATGTAGGGAGTCCTGTCACGAGTGAGCTTGCTTCCTGTCCTTTCCCTTCTTACGACTGATCGCGTGCCACTCTCTGTCACGTCTTAGTATGCGGGGATATACACGGTCAATATGTGAGTCATTGCCCATCGTCAATACTACACTGATGGATTGATGGCATACTCTACAGTATGATCTCATGAAACTTTTTGAAATCGGGGGGAGCTTTTCTGATAGCTCGTACCTGTTCCTTGGCGATTACGTCGATCGGGGAAACTTTGGGATAGAGGTGCGGATCTTTTCAATCTACATTTCATCCACTCCACTCACAGAAACACACCCATCGTACTATTCAGTGTCTGTTATACCTGTATGCGCTCAAAATCCAGCGCCCCAAAGATATTACCCTTCTTCGTGGCAATCACGAATGCCGCCACTTAACGGAATATTTCACTTTCAAGCGTGAATGTACGTGTTTTCTCGTCAAATGATCCAATGTAAGCTTATTGTACGCACCCACTCCTTGTCGGCAGGTCTCCACAAATACACTCAAGAAGTCTACGACGCATGTTTAGAGTCGTTCAATGCTCTACCCGTCGCTGCCCTCGTCGACAACCGTTTTTTTTGTGTTCATGGGGGTATCTCACCCGAGCTCATCACACTGGATGACATTAAACACGTACGTAGTTGTGGTT
>JBBPUM010000246.1:0-21578 GCA_038094695.1 Chiua aff. virens
TATATAGATTATGGCAATAGAACTCAAGATAATGTATGTGCTAAGGCTCCCAACCACTTATATAGTCCAGCAAGACCATCAATACAGCTGTCCTGAGCCAAAAAGGGCTAGGAGGAGATTATGACATGAGGTCATTGGTCTTGATCCCTGCTATCTGGGCTTGTGATATCTTGTATATATATATATATAAGCTACTAGGGAATGTATTTTTTAGGCCAATATATTCAGTGGTTCAAAAATGCGATCACATTTTCTGTTTTTACCCCTATTTGTTTTGGTACCTTATTACATCTTATTGAAACTCATCTAAGTAGTGAAAATAGTTTATTATGGTATATACACAATGTATCTACAAAAATAGATATGGGAGGAAGGGGGGGAATGGAGGGAATGATAGGAAAACATATAATAGAAGAAATTACAAAATAGGATATGTGGTTGGAGTAGTGGCTGCTTTTGGTGCGCTTCCTAGCTGCTTATGTAACGTCTGTGCCTTGTCACCCAAAAAGCGGCTGTGTAGGAGTACCAGGGGAAGAGATTAGAATACAAGTGGATCACCTCTCCCTAATTTGGCCATTGTAAGTAGAGGACTGTCTTGCACTACTTTAAAGCAACTGATTGTGCACAACAATAAAATTTGCTATTACAGTTTGTATTGCATTATTTCTACAGGTACAGGTGAGAACTAACACAATAGGATCAAAAAGGAAGGAGACGCGTCATCGATGTGCGATGGGAGCGAATCCTGACGAAGGAGAAATGACTAAACTACTGCGGATACGATCAGAGCGGTGGAATTAGTAAGCCAATGATGATAAGGTCTTAACGGGGCTTAGACAGCTAAGACACGAGTCCAAAGGGAAACTATGGAGTGAGAGGAGGTAAAGCGACATAGGACAAGAAGACAACAAGAAATTGTAACAATCATCAGTTGGTGGGCAGTATGTAGTTTTACACATTTTCAAACTATATTCTGTACACTAAGTTACTAGGCCCATTCCAATCAATACCCAACACTTGCGTCCATCGCCAAGGATATTTGTGCGATCCCGGCGACATCTGTTCCGTGCGAACGACTCTTTTCAGCAGGTGCCGAAGTTGCGACGGATCGCCGCTCGCGTCTTGGTGGAGAAAAGTTCGAACAGCTCCAAATCTTGAAGCACACGTGGCGATCGAAGGTTGTCAGCAAGGTCAAGATTAACACGTTGAGTTGTGAGGAAGTGGACTTAGACGAGTATCAAGAGCTCCTTGCGCGCGACGAAGAACTTATGGCTTGGGATAAGATTGATGAGGTAGTAGAGATGGATTGACTAGCCTCTCACATGTAGTACTATAGTTCTGTATTGATTCTGCAACCGGTTGCACTTGAGACCGGTCCCAACCGGTTCACAACTGGTCTGACGGATTTTAGTTAGCAAGGCAACTGGCAACCGTCAAAAGTATCTGCAGCCGCAACCGGCAACTGCAGTCCGGTCCTGAATGGTCGTGGTCCGGTCTGGTTGCCGGTCTTTCTGGCGGTCCTAGACTGGACTTCAAAACACTACTGTCGCCCGGTCAAATTCTTTTGTTGATATAGATGAATTAATCCTTTATGGTCTGTCAACCATGTAAATTTTGCGCCCTGCAAGATGTCGCGGTATCGCAACATTCCTTCAACTCCGGCAAGCATTTCTTGCTCGTGCACTGCATAGTTTTGCTGTGTAGAATTCAGCTTCACACTGAAAAACGCGGCTATCTTCGAGGTACGCCATTCCTTTCCTTGCGATATTACTGCTGCAATTCCATTAATGCACGTGTCGGTCATTAACCAAATAGGATTGGATCCTTCACCATAGTCAAGTGGCACTCGGTGATGTTCCCTGCAAGATTCGACATATTCCTTAATGCGATCAAATGCTCGCTGCTCAACCTCCGTCCATTTAAACGGTATGTTGTCTCCTGTGATTGCTGATAAAATTCCCATTGGGACTCTGACTTTGTAGATGTCGTCCGCGAGATATCCGACCGATCCAATAAACCCGCGAAGGAGATCACGGTTCGTGGGCACCTTCCAGTTCAATACTGAGTCCACCTTGTCCGGATCCATGCGGATTCCTTCATCGTCAATAATCCGACCAAGAATCTTTAATTCCTTGCAGAGGAACCGCAGCTTGTTCTCGCTGAGGTACAGTTTCTCGCGTTTCAATATTTCAATAACGGTTTTGACATGATCGACATGCTCTTCCAGCGTTTGTGAGTAGATCGCGATATCATCCAAGAAGATGTCCAACCACTGACCGAGGTAGCTTCCAAATAGATAATTCATCAATGCTTGGTATGTGGCCGGTGCGTTGCAATCGCCGATCTGTATAACTGTGCTCAACATGTTCCCGTCTGGTGTAGTAACTGCGCTCCGTTCAACATGCTCCGGTATGATCCGGATTTGTTCGTATGCATCCTGACCATCGATTATTGATCGATACTTGCCCTTACAGACTCGTCTCAAGATTCCGTCGATATCCGGAAGTGGTGCCGACAACTTGTGGGTATTTTTATTGCGCTCTCGCAAATCAACAACAGTTCTCAGCTTATCGCTACCAGGCTTTTTTATGAACAACATGGGAACAGTATTCCCTTCGCTGGTGACTTTCCACCGCCCGCTTTTCAGGTACGCTTGTCTTTTCTCGACCCATTGTGGATATAACGCTTCGGGACAGCGTGATGCTCGCCAGGGATAAATCTTGGTGAGATCTATAAGCGGGATTTGATGATTAATTGCTCACAACGGAGGTAAGCCAGTTTCACTCGCCTTGGCACAAAGCAGTTTGGCTAATTCATATAGCTGCTCTCGGACTTCGTCGATCTTTTCATCAAGAACGTCCGTAGCGCGGGAACTCAGTTCCTGTACTTGCACACCCTTGATTGGCAGGGGGCAAGTGCTTCCAATCACGACACGCGAGTCGTTGAAACCGATCGAAACTCGGTGTTGGAAGAGGAAGGGAGTCCCGAGAATCAGGTCATAGTTTTGGATATTTATGATGTCGAAGTACCGCTGAGTCCGGATGTTTTGATAGCAGAATTCGACCTTAGTTCCATAGTTCACTTTGGACCTCAATCCTTGGACCGCGAGCTGCACAGTAAGTGGTTTCGTTAACTCGATCCATGGCACATCTAACTGTTCTGCAATGTTCGCAGACATGAAATCTGCAAGCGATCCAGAGTCAACCAGTGCGCGACAAGGTCGTCCTTGGATATCCACCACAATAACAACGGGTTTTGGAATTAGTTGAGTAAAATCCTTAGTTGTCGCTGCGTTACGCTCAATCGCTGGGTAAGTACCCTGCTTGACTTGTACTCCATTCAGTTGGACCTCATTGCTTAATTTCATTGCTAGGCCCGGATCGTGTGCCAGGCGTTTTCGTTCCCGCAAAGCCTCTCGGAACTCAAGTCTCAGTTGCGGTTCGGTCACACCATCGATCCCAAGGAATCTCGGCCGCATCAATGTCTCGATGCGGGGTCCAGCAAAGTAAGTTTTCTTTGCTTCCAAAGCTCGTCTCGATGTCTTATCAAACCATCCTGCTAGGTCAAACTCTTCCTTCATCAAGAGTCGCTCTGGTATGTCCGTTTTCATGAATGTATAACGATTGACAATTGTGTAAATTGTCTGACTTCTGTTGCAGCATACTACACAGTCAAACTGGTGTTCCCGACCGGAACCGCACCAATCCGGATCAAATTCCTGCAAGAGAATTTCTTCGACGCGACGTGCAATCGCGTTGCTCATAGTAAGGTGACATTCCCGGGTTTTCCGCTGTTCTTCTGGTCCGAAGCCTTTCCTGACCATCTGCTTGGCATACCAGTCTCCGATCCGGAACGCATTCCGAGTGAGTAACTCGGTATCAATAATTGTATCACCATTCTGACCAGATCTTGTCTTATCAGTGATTAAGTGCTGCGCTTTGTTAATTCGTCGCACTGCGAATCTCTCGCGAAGGTATACATTGAAATCCGAGGTGTTGTCCCCCGGGAAAGGTGAGCTCATGCTTAGTACATGTTCGACTCGTCGTGCTAACGGATCTCCCATCCGACGTCTCGTTTGATCTGGTTCCTTTTTCAGGAAACTTTCGACCATTAGCTCACAAGATCCAAGATCGAGTGTATCACTTTGTTTGGTCGAGTCAGCAAGACCTCGCAGATGCTCGATATCCGGCGCTATCCGCACGCTGTAAGAGCTAACACCGGGCGGTTTGGATCCTGCCTCCAGACACGGTACGACTCTCTGGACACGTGTTTGCAAAATGTCCAGACTGATTACATTTGAAGCAAAGTTTGTTCGCGATCGTGCGATCGTGGTCCTCTTTCGAGAGGTTGTATTTCCCGGTAAGCTTATTCCCTGCTTTCACGGGTCCCTGCTTATTGTCTTTCTTATTCTCAGTGCGTTTCTTATGGTTTCTATTACCATTTCCCCCCTTACCAGAGTGGTCATTACCGCTCTCATGGGTTGTCTCGGGCTTATGCGACTGCCCCGCACTGCTATTTCCGTGTGATGTCTGGTCTCGGGTACGTTTCCCTTTGTCTCGCTTTCCTTGCCATCCACTTGTCACTGAATGAGCAATTTCCAGGACTTCAGCCGCTGCGATGACATCGCTCAAGGACGACTTCTCCGGATTTAATTTATCTTTCCAGAGTTCAGATTGGAGCCAAGGTGCAAACCCGTTCCATACTTTGATCACTTTCTCTCACTCGCTGACATCACCAATTAGGTTCCAGAGCTCATAGAGCTCAGCGACGTACTCGCGAACAGTACGACCTCGCTGCCAGCACTCAACTAATCGGCGACGTTGCCGGGTTCAGAAATTGACCGGAAAACAACAATTGAATAATTCAAGGAAAAACTCGTATAGTTTCCAATGGTAAGGGTCTCCCGCAACTTCGCGAATATAGAACTCATGTGCTCGTCCTGTAAGGTAGTGCGACAATACGAATACCTGCTTACTGGGCTTGACCCGCCCTGCTTCGATATACACAGCTCCCTCTGTCAGGAACCGATGGTATGCACGCGAGTCTGGTGATCCATCATACTTTGTAGGTGGGATTGGTTTCAATTTCCCATAACCTGACTTAGTCTTTTTAGATTTCTTCTTCTTCTTTCGATCTGTACGATGCTTATGCCGGCTTCGACTGCGGCTTCGTCGACTATGGTGGCGACATCTCGATCGGCGACGCTTTCGTCGTTTCCTTCCGGACGAGTCCGAGTCTGAATCTGATGACTCAGAAGACTCGCTCAGGTCACTTGGAGTCGAATCTCTGGAGCTGGTGCTCCCATTCTCGCTCTCTGATGAGCTCAAGGATTCTCCTGAATCTGATCCCGACGAATCCGAGTGTTGGTGCTGTCGCTCCACCCGACCGAGTGCCTTGCCAATGTAGCTCGTCGGAGTGATCTGTTGCGAGGGCTCAATCATGATCACTCGCGTCCCAGATTTCCTAGGTTTCCTTTTCTTTTCCTTCAAGGCTTTACTGATTACCTTTTTGATAGGATTGTTATCCTCATCCGAGCTGGAGTTGCCCGGGTCTGAATCCGGTGCAGTTCTGTGATATGTTGAGTCGGTCTCGCTTGCTGCTCAGGCATTGTTCTCAGCATCTCACTGCTCATTCCACTGTAGTAGTGCTGCCTGTTGTAGTTCTAGGTCTTGTTCCTCATTATCAATGTCAATGTTTCCCCAATTCCTGGGGTCTATTTCCTTTCCTTTTGGGTGTGATGGGCCTTTGCCCCGTGAGGTGACCGAGTCGGTCTCGTCGTGCACTGCAACATTTTCCATACGTTTTCGGATCCGTTCTCTGTCGTTTGCAGTCAGGCTTTGCTCAGCCTCTCGCACGGCGTCATGTACACTAGACATCTCTGTAGTATTTCCGCGGTTAAATACAGGTTTTTGTCTACGCATCTCGCGTTTTCTGCGTTCGCTTCGCTGCTCGCTTGCCCTGGCTTCTGAAGCCTCTATCCTTGCTCGGTTCCCTCTTTTGCGTTGTGCATACGCAGGGTTCGTTCGAGCGGTACCGAATACCGATCAGTCGGGTGTCTCGATGCGAGCTCGCCGTCTGCTGACGGTGTTCCATCCATCCTCTTCGCCGGTCGCTTCTCTAGTGCTCGCGAAAGGACTCTCGGGCGTGTACTGACCCAGAACGGTGAGTGGGGATTCCCCCCTAAAGATTCTATCTAACAAAGTTGTCTCAGAAGCTTGACTTGCTCCGGTCTCGCCAGCCAATGTGGGCATCGGCGGACTCACCAACGCGGCGTCGCAACGAGGTCGCTCGGCAGCGGTTGGTGGTACTCCCGCGGACTCAGAGGAGTTCCGATCGGGGTGGGGACGCGGCAAGAGTGAAGACTCACTGAGGGACTGTGCTCGTGCAGTCTCAGGTAGCGCGTTGGAGCGACTACGGAGTGTGTAACGGTGCATGGTTAAGGTGGTGGGGTTGGTGATAGGTTCCTGCTGAATGTCGGATGCGTCGCGGTTGGCCAGACCGCTAGGACCGGGGATTCAGCGGGTACGAAAAGAGTAGTAGTAAAAAGTAGAGGAAGGTTGTTTCGAAAAAAAGATGTAACGCTAGGTCACACGGTAGAAGAGTCACTCGAACTTCGGTTGTAACGTTCCTCAATTCGAGATGAGCTGGGGGATACAACGACGACGGCACTCTATATATACGAAACCCTAGCCGCCCGTGAACCCTGATAACGCGACCACCTGAGCCCGAGTCCGATAGCGTGAGTCCTAACTCTCAAGCCTCACCGCCACCGCTGACTAAGTCCGTGACCGTTACAAATCCACTCCTGCTATGACTGCTGAGTCAGCGAGCGGGGATCCCGTCGACGCGTCGAACGACTTGACTTTCTGGTCCCCGCAAGTGGCGAATAGGCGTCCATGGTTTGTCCATGCGAGTGGAGTGACCCCAACATTCACAGCCCCTTCTGTCTTGATTGTGACCAGTTTCTCGCCGGTCTCACTGTCGATAATAGTGATCAAGCCATTTTCAGAAACGGCAATTCGCTTCCCATCTGGTGAGAATCGGATCCCCTTCACCCAGTTCTCGGCCTCGACGGGCCCAAGCCGTCGCTCGCCCGTTGAAATGTCCCATACGTTCATCTCCTTGTGGGTTCCAGTTGCAAATTGTGTCGCATCAGGTGACACATCCACCGCGTACACCCCCTTTCTAACCTCCACCTCACAGATCCTTTCCTCGAGGTTGGCATCCCAGACATTCGCTCGAGTCGTCGTGCCGCAGACTATCCATCGGCCATCCCGGGATATCGAGATGGCGCACACGTACATCCCTATCTGCTCTGCGGCTTTTGCCTTGTCAGTGAGTCGAAATCGTCGAACGCCATCCGAAGTTCCACTCCAAAGATACTTTCCGTCGACCGAGAACGCGACTGCCCAAACCCCGCTATTACTTCCTATCTCGAGCAGCATTTCGCCACCCTGCTAAGTCGTCAGCATACTCCAACTCTTCCTCGAACCACCCACCACGGACAGTTTTGTGTGACATCCTCAAGCTCTTCAGCTTGTAGTTCGAAAGTGTCGAGATGAGAGGTGTTCAAGTTCCGAGGTTGATACTGATGTGTGGTTTCAACTTCGCGCCCATCTGACTCGGGTCTCTCCGACATCCTTCCTAACAGCGGTCCCAACTCTGAACTTTTATGTCTTCGGAAACCTTTGCACGACTACCTTGCCAGCCTGCGCTCAGGTGAATTGCGCCCTCCATGAATGTGTATATGTCAAAGGTTAGGAAATTAAGTTGCAATAGCTGATGAATGGCGCGACGGTGATTACAACAGTCGTTCTCTGTCCTCCAGCATCTGGCCATCGACAGCACAACAACTCAAACAAGTATATGTACGGATGTTCGCGTCACTGACAAACTAGAGAAGAAAGTTATCGCTTCCAAATGACCTACCAGCCATCAATCAATAGATCTTTGAGGAATCGTTGGTCCTCCTACTAATGGTCCTACTCTTGAAATTTTATATCTAGCTGTTTCAGATTTGAACCATTGAACTAGAAAGGGGGGGACTGCGAGTCTCTTGGTAGTTGAGTCGCAGTCCCCATGGTTAGGCTCCACCTTCAAGTTGCATATCCCTCGAGGATAGTACCTTCAGACTTCAGTCGAAGGCCTGCATGGGCCCCGTGCACCCCGCTGTCGCATCGCAGAAAGGGCCGGAAGCGAGTGTCATCCTGTCGAATCCCAGCGGATAGAATCAGCTGGCGATGGTGACATACTTTCGGCCTCAAAAAATAGGCGTGGTCTGTGTCCAAGGACCAAAATTCTTCTTGGATGTTTCAAGTCATTTGACTTGAATGAGCCATAACGACTTGAAACGAAGTCACAAACCACGTCCACTCCTCGTTGACGAATCTCTAGCCTGTGGGTGCATCTCCGTCACAGCCCGCGATACTGAAGACCCTTATCGGTAGTATCAGAAGGACTTTCAGACATGGCCCGACGCCGAGCTCATCGGATGTGCAGAGCGCTGGCCAGGCTCAATGCCCACTGGTTGTCACTGTCTCAGATGCTGATGTTCGATCTCACAACCATGACTTTCTATCTACCCCCAAAAGTCGGATTCGAGGTCTGTGGATTGTGCCTTCGATTTCAGTCCCATCTTCATCAGTTCTGTATGTTTCGCCTCTTGTCCTCGAGATCAACGCTGATACTCATCATGATGGCGGCAGGTGCTACCACTGTCTCCACAGTGTCCACGTGCAAGGAGCAAAGGCAGAACGCCGGAGGATTTCGTCTTCTTTCAGGACTAGCTCCCCTCTTCCCTGTTGGAGGTCCTCTCAGTATCAACCCATCAAACCCTGGATAACTCATACTGATCGGATAGCTTACTATGGCGTCTCCTACCCTTTTCTTTTATAATTTAGTAGAAAACGATCCTCGCCTTGTTCCACTCGTGATATATGATAGCTCTATGGTCCATGTACTCAACCAAGACATCATCATAATCAACCGGGGAAATTTGTCAACGATTCTCTCATCGAGGTATTTCTTGACGACGTCAAGGTTAATCTTGAGTTAAAGCCTAGTCCATAAAAAAAACCAGACCGCCTAGATGAAAACCTCAATAGAGCTGATCGAGGAGCAGGCGCCGACAGCTAAGTACTTCAAGCTTTGTTGAATGCATTTTCAGTTGTTTCGTTTGCTTCTATTTCACTTCTTGTATCCTCACTGATCATGATCAAAATTCTAACCGTATGAATGTGAAAAAGAGCTGATTGCATATATACCTGCACGTACAACACTGTTAGAACAATTAGGTGGTGGGTTGCATACGATACGCGTAACCTGTGCCTCTTTGGGCACCTGAATCAGTCATTATGAAGGGTCTGAAGAACTGAGACCACCGTTCGGCGAGTAAATCAGCCTGCTTCGTCTACAATGCCCGACCGGAAGCAAATGAGCCATTTAGGCAACAAAACTGTCATGAGTAGTAAAAGAACATGCCAACCACCCCGTACGTGCGACTCATGCCTTTACCTTGGCAAACCGATATGTCCGTTCCCCGACCGAACCAAGTCTTGAGACCACCGCGAGGCAGATCGATTAATCTACTGCGTCTACAATGCATGGCCGGAAGCAAATGAGCCAAGTGGGGAGCGAAACTGTCATTCTATCTGGGTGTGGCCGATTCTAATCCGATAGATTCAATCTTGCGAGGCAAGGTGAAGGAGGGTATGCTCACTGCCGCAGGAACCACTATTTCTCCACCACACGAAGATTCATGTTCAGGTGGATGATTCGATTGCTGCGCCTGATGGGGTTTCTTCAGGACGTGATCCATCCCTCAAGAGAAAAACGCACAGAGGCTGATCGGTATTTACGTGTTAGATACTTAACAGTAGCAAAAACATCCTCCTGCGGTGGTGGCGAGGGTGCATGTTGTCGAATTCCTTCAGAGTAATCCACCTTGGGCGCGACGTGAACTTGCTGAGGAATGTATGAGATATAACACATCGATCGAGTATGGGGAACGAGATCGCATACTGGACACCGCATCGCGGCCATTTTTCCAGTGGAACGTTGACCGATGTGATCGTTTGAACGCCGTTTCGCCCATTTGAGCCATCTTTTCACTGGACCGACCTTGAATGGTTTGGTTGTGCAGGGATGACCCTCCAAGTGAGGTTCTTGAGGACAGTATTCTTGTGAGGGGCGAGACGAAGGGGTTATAGCACGGGGGACGTTGACCGGTGGTATGGGAACTTTATCCACCCAGGAATGAACAGAGGAAGCAGGAGATGGGGGCTAGTGACGTTAGTAACACGAAGGCAAAAGATCAGCGAGGTAGCCACAGACCTCGTAGTAGTCAAATTCCGAGGCAGGGGCAGGGGCAGGGGCACCAGATGGTACCTCAGTCTGCAGCATGATCAGAATCAGCCCGCAAGAAATGAAAAAAATGGCACCTCGAGCAGATCGATGTCATCTCGGTTGTCGGATCCGAGCTGCTATGATAGAGCTGTCAGTTTGATCGTCACAACAGCTTATGGGATAACAAAGCCGTACCGCATCTAGCTCGGGAGAGTCATTTTCGTCGCTGGCCGAGAATGCATGTTCCTCCGGAGTGGATACCTGAAATAAAATCGTCGACTGGAGAGCGTGACAAATACGTGAGTACTTACGGTGTCGAAGATGTCTGGGACAGTGTCAGCAAGATCACGAACGATGATTTTGCCGTCTCGTCGTCCAGTGGCAAGGTGGGTGCTATCCCAAGTGAGGGCAATTGAGAGTACAGCAGCTGTGTCCTCCTTGATGATAGGACCAACTTGGGCGAGAGAGGTTGTGTCCAGGAATAAGACTGAGTGGCGCACAAAGGTAGCAATAAATCGACCATTTGCAGCTAGGACGATGGATCCGTGGAAATCCTCTCCTTCTATGACTGCTGATTCAGCAAGCAGGGATCCCGTCAACACGTCGAATGACCTGACTCTCTGGTCTCGGCAAGCGACGAATAGATGACCATCATCCATCCATGCCAATGGAGTAACTGCACCATATCCGACTGCCTCTGTCTCCATCGTGACCCGTTTCTCGCCAGTCTCGCTGTCTACAATGGTGACTGGGCCAAGTTCAGAAATGGCAATTTGCTTCCCATCTGGCGAGAATCGGAGCCCCTTGACCCCGTTGGTGGCCTTAACTGGCCCAAGCCGTCGCTCCCCTGTCGAAATATCCCATACGCTCATCTCGTCGTATGTCCCAGTCGCAAATTGAGTCGCATCAGGCGACACATCCACCGCATACACCACCCTTGTATCCTCGACCTGACAGATCCCTCCCTTGAGATCAGCATCCCAGACACTTGCTCCGTTATCTGTGCCACAGACTATCCATCGGCCATTCTGGGATATCGAGATGGCGTACACGTCCGTTCCTGTCTGCTCTGCAGTTTTCACCTTGTCAGTCAGTCGAAATTGTTGAATGCCGTCTAAACTTCCACTCAAGATATACTTTCCGTCTACGGAGAACGCAACTGCCTGAGCCTCATGACCATTTCCTGTGTCGAGGAGCATTCCGCCATTCTGCTAAGTCGTCAGCATACTCCAGCTCCTCCTCAAACCACCCACCACTGACAATCTCATGTGACATCTTCAAGTTCTTCAGTTCGTAGTTCGAAAATATCGAGACGAGGGATGTTCAAGTGTCGAGGTTGATGCCGATTTGCAGTTTCAACTTCGCGCCCATCTGACTCGGGTCCCTCCGACATCCTTTCTAACAGCGATCGCATCTTTGGACTTTTAGGTCTTCAGAAATCTTTGCACGACTAAGCAAGCATGCGAGCGGATGGTCACGTCACATGAGATGAAAATTATGACTTTCAAATGACCTACCAAGCTACTAAGTTATAGATCCCTCAAGAATTGTTAGCCCCCTATCAATGATCCTGCTTTCGAAATTTTCGTATTTGGTTGTTGCAGGAAGTCAAACCATTGAACCAGAGAGGGGAAACCGCGAGTCTCTTAGTGGTCAAATTGCGGTTTCCATGTGTAGGGTTCACCTTCAGGTTGCTTGCCTTTCAAGTGACAGATACGTGACTGACGAAGCTAGCCTCAAGGATGTACTTTCGGACCCCAGTTGAGAGCCTTCATGAGCCTCATACATCCTGCTGTAGTATCATTCCATCGAACCCCGATAGAATCCTGACTACAACAACATACTTTCGACCTCGGTGATTAGGCATGGTCTACATCCTGGGGATCGAACCCAATCCTTGAATGTTTATATAAACTTGACCTGAATGACATCCATATGGACCATGACAGCGTTAGGCCACAAACCATGGGAGCCAAAACGACCTGAAAAAGAGCCATGAATTACGGTCCAATACCCGTTGACAAATCTCTATCCTGCGTGTACACCTCTGTCACAGCTAGTGGCATTGACAACCCTCACCATTGGTATCCCGATCGAAGGGCCTTCAGACACTGCCCGGCGCCAGGATCGGTCAGGCTCAAAGCCCCATCGATTGCCACTGTCTCAGAAGTTGATATATGATCTCACGGCCAGCCATACGACTTTCTATTCATCTCGCAAAGTCGATTTTAGCCCCATCTTCATCAGTTCTACATGTTTCGCCCATTTCCCTCGAGATCGACGTTGATACTCATGTCAACAAGTGCCACCATCGTCTCCGTAGTGTCCTTATACAAGCAGCAAAGGCAGAGTGCTAGTGGATTCCAGCTTCTTCTAGGACCAGTTCCCTTCCCACTCGTTGGAGGTCCTCTCAACATCTACACATCAAAGCCTTCAAGTTGGATAACCTATCACTGGCACACTACTGATTGGACAGCTCATTATGGTGTCTAATTCACTTTAATCAGTAGAAAATGATTCTTGTCCTGTTTCTACGAGTGATACCTTTATGATCCATGTACTAAACCAAGATATCACATCACTAGGAACTGATTCGCACGTTATGTCCTTGATTCGATGCCAAACAAACATTAAAATTGTGTGTTACTAGATCCTATTATAATCGTCTACAAGGCTGTCTGCAAATTTTCTTAATTGTTACCTTGATCTACACGATTTCGAGTGAACTGTAACACACATGCAAGCAGACGCGCCAATGATTTGAGCTTCTGACTTTACTGTAGAAATCCCACATAACTATAATAGCAATTTAATTCGTTTATAAGAGGGTTTTCATATTTTGTCATGCTGGTATTTCCCATTGATATTAGGTGTGAATCCGAAGCCCATGCACTTTGAGAGTATATGCGTATAAACATTTTCTACAGCTAGTACATAGTCGCATGGCAACAAATAAATCCCGGCAACTATTCCAAAAGGAGGTCCCTTGGTCAAAGTACCAGTGGGTGATCGCTTTTTAGCGATCAGGCCTCAAAGTTGACTCAGATTTCACCCTCTATTCCAGTGATTCATCACTCCACGGCACCATGTGCACGGTACGACATGACACTGGCAACGACAGCAATGATGGGCCACCACCTCACCATACTACCCACTCTGGACTGCCCAATGTCGATGTGGCCCCAATGTCGCGATGACAGTAATCCCGGGTTCCTCTACTTGCGGCGACAATGCAATCACTGGTGCTCCACGATATTCCAGTGATCTTACTCATGGTACCTCGAACGCAGCAACACCGCCACCACCTCCGTGACTCCTCCTCCTCGGACAACTCGGATGACACCTCCACCCCACCTGACCCTGCCATCTCACTTGGCGATAACAACAACAACATGGCCACAGCCATGGTGTGATGGCGAGGACGCGACAACGATGATGACCACTACCCATGGGCCATGATGACACGACGATAGCGGTAAGGATGACTCGGAGTGCCAGTGGTGATGACAACGATAACGACAACGACAACGATAATGACACCTCAACTTTACCTCTGAGCCTAGGCCCTCATGGTATCCCAGCTGGCAACAACGAGGATGAGGACGAGGACGACAAACCAACATTGGACATTTTTCTGAGTCAGTCTACTGGCTGTACTCTTGACCTCCGAGTCAGCTTGCCCTCAAGCTTTGTCACACCCACCACACCACACCCAAAGTGCTGGCTGTTAGACACTGGCGCTCCCTCACAGATGCCCAGACCTCTGGGTCTGGATTGCGACACTGCATAACACTGCTGCGAGGGCACCCACATGCCTTGCAGCTCCCTCGCTAGTCCATTAGCTGCAGCCTGGGCCGAAGCACTACACATTTGCCTGTACTTAGTTCTTTTTGAATCAGTTTCTTTTAATATGATTTACTTTGCTCATTAAAAGAATTGAGAGTGAGATTTTACTGATCAGTGGTGAACCTAGACAAGAATTTGAGGACCCTGCAAGATCAGCCTCATATTTATTGTCTTTGTAAATCCGAAAGATATATTTCAACAAGTTATGAACTAATGTAATGCAGTGGCATCAGTTCCAAATTGGAATGATATTCCTCAACTACTATCATGTTTGCATGATTGACAAGGCAACATAGCGTTATATGCACATACAACCCACTTAGCAACCCACTTAGCATACTGCACCCAATTACTGTCTTTTTGGGGGTTGACAATTCAGTTACATTGCATTAACAATAAATTTGGGTTTCAGTGATGCATCGTGATCAACTAGGAAATTTTGTCAATGATTTTCTCAAGCGCAAATCAAACGTTTACTCAGGCTGACAACAATAGTTACACAGACCCAAAGATTGTCAAACCCCAATGATTCGACTTTGTCTTGTCCTGAGGCGTCTCATTACTGACCATACTATCCCTCAGACACATGTGTCCAGGTTGTTACACTGCTGATACTTTGGCCTGGATTGGGGCTTATGTCAATTTTGGTTGCATTCAACATAAACTTAGGCGGCAGGCCAAAAATGTGAGGGGGGAAGCGACTGATTTTGAACACCCCTTCGCACATGAGGTAGTTACCGGTGTGTTCTCGGATTTTAGACTTGGGCCTCTGACTTCACTATTCGGCCTCCAAGACGTTCCTATGCCCTGTTCTATCATGGTCTTTGAATAGTAGCGTCCGTGAACTTTGTATCGTGGATGTCCGAGTCAATTCTGAGTATTGTGAGAGAAGTTATCTTGAACTCAAATATTACGGAGTCGATCTGTAGATCCTTCAGCATAATACATGCTCACGCTGCTCCAAGTGATGGCGAGAGCCTTCCTGAGTGAGGGTGCACGCTCAAGCAACTGTGTGCATTTCGATAAGGTCGCCGCGGAGGAACCCAATTACCGCCACACCAGCTTCCACGGGCTCAGTGGAATTTCATAACAGACTCGAATTGGGGCCCTCGAGGATAATCTGTATCAAGGCACTTCTCGATGATGATGAGTTTAATCCCAAGTCCAGTCCCTACATAAATCAGATCACTTGGATGGAAAGCTCAATGGAACTGACTCAATCGAGGAGCACGACTAGGTACCTCAAACTTTGTTGAATGTTGTTTGATTTACTTCCATTTCACTTCCCATATTCTCACTGATCATGACCGAAATTCTGACTGTATGAATGTGAAAAAGAGAAGATTGGACATATACCTGCAAATATGAAACTGCTAGAACTAGGTGGTAGATTGCATACAATACGCGTAGCCTATAAATAAATGGGCCAGTGGGCACCTGAATCAGTCATTATGAAAGGCTCGAGGAACTGGGAACACCACTCAGCGAGTAAATCACTCTGCTTCGCCTATGATGCACGGCCGGAAGCAAATGAATCATGTAGGCAGCAAAACTGTCATTTCATCTGGATGTGTCCGATGGCACCATCTTGAATCTTACGAAGAAAACCAGAGGAAATGATACTTCTGTCTCTAGAACCATCGCCTCTCTATCAGGTGAACCTGAAGGTTCGGGATTGTTCGATTGCTGAGCAGGATGGGGTCTGTTTACGACGTGATCTACCTATCGAAAGAGAAAGCTAATCAGTATTAATACCTTAGATACTTGGCAGTAGCGGAAGCGTGCCATTGTGGTGGCGGCGAGGATGCATGTTGTCAAATTCCTTTGGGCGCGACATGTTCCTGCTATAGAATGTGAGATATAGCGATCGTATGTGGGGAAAAAGACCACGTACTGGACGCCGCATCTGGGCCATTGCACCGGTGGAAGGTTAACCGGTGTGATCGTTTGGACACCATTGCACCCATTTGAGCCACCTTTTCACTCGACTGACCTTGAATGATCTGGCAGTGCGGGGACGATCCCCAAAATGGGGTTCTTGGGGCAAGTACTCCTGTGGGTGACGAGGCGAATGTGATATAGCACAGGGATGTCGACCGGTGGTATGGGCACTTCATCCACTCGTAGATGAACAGATAAACTAGGAGATGATGGCTAGTGATGTTAACACAAGGGCGGAAGATCAGTGAGGTAGTCACAGACCTTGATGTAGTCGAATTCCGAGGCAGGGGCAGGGGTACCGGATGGCACTTCGATCTGCAGCGTGATCTGAACCGGCTTGGAAGAAAAAAGAAGAAATGGTACCTCAAGGAGATCGGTGTCGTCATTCTCGCCGGCATCAGGTCCAACTTGGCATGAAGTTGTTAGGTGGGCCGTCGCAACCAACTTATTTGACGCGGGAACAAACAGGAAAATAAATCCCTGCAGTACCGAAGATCTCGGGAACAACACTGGCAAGGTCATGAACAATGACTTTGCCGTCCTGTCGTCCAACGGCGAGGTGGATGCTATCCAAGGTGAGAGCAATTAGATATATGTGAGCGTTCCTCCTTGATGGCAGGACTAACTTGGGCGAGAGAGGCCGTATTTAGGAATATGACTGAGTCGTCCGCAGCGGTGACAGTAAATCAAGTTTAATCAACCATTTGCAGCGAGGACAATGGATCCATAGAAAATCTCTCCTTCTATGACTGCTGATTCAGCGAGCAGGGACCCCGTCGACGCGTCGAATGACTTGACTTTATGGTCTTCGCAAGCAGCGAATATATGTTCACTATTCACTCATGCGAGTGTCTGTCAAAGACGGGATTGTGCCGGATGGCCAAACTCGCAACCCAAACACGGACACAAACTCCCAGACAAACTTTGACCTGAACTGAGATTTTCTGGTCACAAGGCCAGACTCCAACGGATTGCCTCCTTTGGACGGCTGGTCACCAGTCTAGACTCAACCGCCCGTCGAAATAACCCACACACCCATCTCTTTATAGGCCCCCGTCACAAGTTCCATCGCACTGGGTGATACATCCACCGCATACACCTTCTCTGTATTCTCAACCTCGCAGATCTTTTCCTCAAGTTCAGCGTCCCAGACACTCGCCCCATTCGTTGTTCAACAGGCTATCCATCGGCCATCTGGGATATCGAGATGGCGTACACGTGCATTCCCGTCTGCTCTCCGGTTTTCGCCTGTCAGCCAGCCGAAATCGTCGGATACCATCTGGGCTTCCGCTCAAGAGACACTTTCCGTCGACCGAGAACGCGACTGCCCAAACCTCGCTATCATTCCTCGTGTCGAGGAGCATTCTGCAACCCCGCCAGTAAGTCGTCGGCATACTCCAACGCCTCCTCGAACCACCCACTACCAACAGTTCCGTGTGACATCTTCAAATTCTCCAGTTCGTAGTTCAAAAACGTCGAGATGAGAGGTGACCCCGTCTCTATGCAACATTGCATAGCTTTGGTGTCTTTTCTTACTCAGGCCCCGCTAAAATCCCTCCTAACAGTGACCCTATCTTGGGACTTTTTTTATCTTCGGAAATCTTGTATTTTCATCTTGCACCTGAGCTGCGCTTGCATAGGATCGCGTGGCCCACAAACGTCATCAGAGGTCAGTCAGGTTGAAGCTATAAATTTACGTGACAGCTCACATCCAAACTAATGAACGGCGCGACAGTGATCATAACAGTCAGACACCCTCTGCCCCTTCCAATCTCCGGCCATCGACACCACAACGGCTCGAAGCCGTATGAATAGAAGTTCGCATCGTTGCAGCCCCCCCCAACTACCAGGCTGTCAACCCATCAACGTGTCAAGAACCGTTGGCGCTATACCGATGATCTTTCCTTGAAACTTTGCATATTCCGCTAGCAGGGCTGGTCGATGAGACATCAATAATTCGAGCAATTGGGCCAAAATGGGGTTAATGGCGAAGCACCTGGCGAGCGAGCCTGCCTTGTTTTGTATGGCCGAATCACGAGGAAGCACCCCTGGATTTCAGTCGAGAACATTCATGGGTCCCATGGATCGCCCCATCGCGTTGTGGAGATGTCGGGATATGTTATTGAATCCTGATAGAATTTTAATGATCTCGACGAACAGACGGCTCAACGATCGAAATCTATTGCATCTGGCTCGTCTAAAGCTACATTGCCGAGTTAAGGAACCGCTGGTATAGTTATCACACAAAATCCCGTGACTCTAGTAGTAATGAACAGGGCCAACATGACCAACGAACATCTCTTTGGGACTACCTACGAGAACGTGCACCCAGATCTCGTGCCCGGTGACATCGGATGGTATGCCAGGCTGCGAAAGAATGTTGCTTGCAAGCACCTTGCCGAGTTCAACACGGTTTGATGACAACTTAGCAACATACATATCCGGCGTACCAAAGGGGATCACACCCTGCATGAATATGTTGTTTTGACTCAACGCCACTCTAAAGGTAATCTGCAGTGTTCACAAGCGATGAAAGCGTAGACTGAATTCTCGGAAGTGGCTTGGTTAAGAGATCGAACGACAGCTGAATGGGGAATGAAGGCTATCGGTCCGAGCCTGAGATCAAAATAGTGTTTCTTTCTTGATGCACGTCGAAACCTACTCATTTTCACCGCTCATTCCGCAAACAATGGTATTGCCTTGAGCGTGACTAAAACGGAATAAGACGCGCATATAGAAACTAAGCATCGTGACCTTATCAGGAATATGGCGGCGTACTTGCTCTGGGGCGCGCATCTGGCAAAATTAGGCCACATACTCCAGTGGGACAATCGGAGCACCCGTCATATGCAACTGCGTGGCTCTGGCCTACCCGCCGAAATAAATGAAGGGCGAAAAAATGCGGGGAAAGAAAGAAAAAGACGCGACTCACAGAATATGCAATATACCAAGTGCTTGGATATCCAACTCGGCCAACAGATCCCGACCATCCAGTAACAGGTCTGGCAAGAATCACGTCTTGTACTTCCCTGGGCGCAAAAGACTTTAGGTGCTGACTCAGTTGTAACGGGGAGGCTGCAGTGTGACGGGTAATCACATTGACGAGTGAATAATTGATGTCGGTGATCGTGCTCGGGCCCCTCGGGGGCATTGGCGCGACGGTTGTGACTGTGATTGTGACAGCATTCGTGGTTGAGACTGTGCCCGAGTCGAAGAGTGGACTGGGCTGGTTGATTCGCGAGACAGACTGCGCCGAGAGGTGATCTGTAGAAAGTAATTATGCGCTAACCGCAAGCGTCGTAGACGTCAACGATGTTATTTTCAACAGACAAGAAATGGTATGCATACGTAGAAAAACAACATACTAAGGTTACCAACTTCAAGTCACGATACCTTTTCCAGTATTCACCATATCGTCAATAGAACGAAGAGTGAAATATGTACAATAAAGAAACTATCAGATGAAGAGCACTGTAGGACGTGGGGTCATCAGCGGCGCAAGCGGTGGCGACGTGGAATAAGGTGTGAATAGAGAAAAAAACGAGACCACTTCGTGCATATAGTGTTTTTACCCTGGCAAACCGATATAATTTCAAAAGGTGATGTCCGAACTCCCGGTCTGAACTCGTGTTGAGAGCAGTTAATGCAGGGCAGAATTAATCAATCGACTTCGTCTGCGATGCATGGCCGGAAGCAAATGAGCCATGTTGGGAGCGAGACTGTCATTCTATCTGAGTGTGGCAGTTTCTAATCCAATGGATTTAACCTTGCAAAGCAAGCTGAAGGAGAGTATGCTTACTGTCGCGGGAACCACTATTTGTACACCACACGAAGGTTCAGGTACGGGTGAATGATTTGATTGCTGCGCCTATAATGAGGTTCCTTCAGGACGTGACCCACCCATCGACAGAGGAAAACGCACAAGGGCTGATCGAATTCCTTCGGAGTATTCCAGGCTGGGCGCGACATGGACTTGCTAAGGAATGCATGAGATATCGCACATCGATTATGTGTGGGAATGAGATCGCATACCGAACATTGCATCTGGGCCATTTTGCCAGCGGAAGGGTGATCAGTATGATCGTCTGAACGTCGTCGCGCCCATTTGAGCCACCTTCTTACTGGACCGACCTTGGATGGTCTGGTGGTGCTGGGATGACCATCCGAGCGAGGTTCTTGAAGTGAGTGCTCTTGTGGGGGACGAGGTGAAGGTGATATATCACAGCCTGAGGGGACGTCGACTGGCACCTCGTCTACCCGTGGATGAACAGATGAAGTACGAGATGGCGGCTAGTGACGTCAACACAAAGGTAAAAGGTCAGCGAGATAGCCACAGACCTTGTTGTAGTCGGATTCTGGAGCAGGGGCACTAGTTGGTACCTTGGCAGTCTGCAGCGTGATCAGAAATAGTTTGGAAGAAATGGAAGAAATGACACCTCGATGAGATCGATCTCGTTGTCTCGAGTGTCGGATCCAACCTGGTATAAAGCCGTCAGTTTGATCCTCACAACTTATGGGGCAACAAAGTCCTACCGCATCTGACACGTGAGACTCGTTCTCGTCGCTATCCGAGGATGTGTGTTCCTTCAGAGTGGATACCTGATATAAAATTGTCCACTACTATGAGAGTATGCTAGGCGCATGAGTACTTACGATGCCGAAGGTGTCCGGGAAAGCTGCGACAAGGTCACGAACGATAATTTTACCGTCCTCTCGTCCAACGGCAAGGTGGGTGCTATCCGAGGCGAGAGCAATCCAGTTTACTTCAATGTCCTCCTTGATGACGGGACCAACTTGGGCGAGGGAAGTCGTATCCAGGAATAAAATCAAGTCATCCACAAAGGTGACAATAAATCGACCATTCGCTGCTAGGACAATGCGCCCATAGAAACCCTCTATTTCTGCTAGTATTCCTGCGGATTCAGCGAGCAGAGATCCCGTCGACGCGTCGAATAACTGGACATGGTTGAAGCAAGCGGCAAATAGATGTCCATCATTGGTCCATTCAAATGGAAAGGCTGAACAATATGCGACTCCCTCTGTCTCGATTGTGACTAGTTTCTCGCCAGTCTTGCTGTCCAAGATGGTGATCGGGCCATAAGATCTAGAAATGGCAATTCGTGTCCCATCTGGTGAGAATCGGATCCCGATGACCCCCTTGGCGACGTCAATTGGCCCGAGCCTTCGCCCGCCTGTCGAGATATCCCATATGCTGACCTCTGTGTGGATCACAGTCGCAAATTGTGTCGCGTCAGGTGATACTTCCACCGCACACACCCTCCTTGTAACCTCGACCTCACAGATCTTTTTCTTGAGGTTAGAATCCCAGACACTCGCTCCGTTGTTTGAACCACAGACTATCCACCGGCCATCTTGGGACATCGAGAAGGTATGGACGTCCATTCCCACTTGCTCTGCAGTTTTCGTCTTGTCTACCAGTCGAAATC
>JBBPUM010000247.1:0-21550 GCA_038094695.1 Chiua aff. virens
GCTGAAACAGCTTCGCTGTCGAGATTTTGAAGTCTTCGGAATAATGGCACTTGGAGGACGGGGCAAGATTTCACGAGTTTGTCTAGAACGCTCGAATGAAGCATATATCCATCGATTCGCCACATGACCCGCGGGATGGGACGATTTAGTCTAGCAATCGTTTTGATGAGCTCTGCGTATTGTAAGGGGCGTTCCCAATCTTGCATGCATGGTAACTTGGTGAACCTCTAAGGAACGTAACACACATCAATGATTAGCACAAGCTCTCCAAGAGTCGCGCGTACCACTACTTCAAAGCGCTTCCCACCAGTAACTATGTCTGAAGTTTCGAGCAGCTCTGGAGGGAAAGTAAAGACAAGAGGAACGAGCGAGGATTGAGTTCGCCAAAGGATGGAAACAGCTGGGTGATAAAACGAGCGACATGTCCTTGCTAGGGCAGCAAGATCTGGATAACCGTCCTCCGAAGGCTGAGCAAAGAGGATTTCAAAAATCCTGAGCAGGATGTCCTGCACTTCCGGAACGCCCATCTTCAGAGGGTTCGTGGACGAGAGACGAAGACGGTACCAGAGTGCCAGTAAACCGTAGGTGGGGAAACCAGCGGGATGTGCAACTCCCCATGGTCGTGTATAAATTCTCAAGGCCTCAGTCTTGGATCACTGGCATGTGAATCGTCACTTAACCGACGCTCTTGCTGGTGCCTGTGGTGTGCGTACTAGTAGGCCTGAAGGCTGACACGAAGCGGGAGATTCATGGCGATGCCGTACGCCGCGGCAGCATCCGTTCCTATGCAATTGATTCTCTCCTTCTTGCCATTCCCTATGATTTTTCCACAGTCGTCCCATCCGCCTCTCTCACTCTTCAAACCCACTGTACTACTGGAGCCAAGGCCCCCCTGCGAGTCAGGTTGTCCTGCAGCCCCAGGGCTCAGTGCTAGAACAACCACAGACCTGGGTCTGAATCACCGGAGCCGGAACGCGGTGCCAGTGCCGGCATTACTGTGTCGCCCCACTCACGCCGTCCCATCGCACTCTCATTTCATGGGCTTCGATAAGATCCAGAGCCTTTCCTTGCGTCACATGCATATTGACATCATGTTGGACTAATTGGCTGATACCCTGGCTTTAAATTTTCAATTTGACACGCGAGCGGCGAAATTTCGGAGCAAGTGATTTTGGTCTAATATTGTACGTTGAATCCATTCGGCGCCTTTGCATACCCAGCCACTCTCTGACTCATCTGGAATACGCTCCAAATTGCCCATCTTGGAAGTACAGTCTCTTGTTTGCCCCAGCGACTGCTCACGACTACATGTCACAATACTCGAGGTCATACGTACCCTGGCTTGGAACAACAACGCTGATGACGACCTGAACAACTTGTTGAAGATCATGGTCGGTGCAGGCATTCGCAGGCCTGTAGATATGCTCGCGCTGTGAACGCATGTATAGTTCTGGTGTTGGATTTTCGACATCGCTTGCTTAAAGTACTGGCTCATTCCTGCCAAATTTCAGTCAGATACGTTTTCTTTACAGTCGGCTCCATGCAAGGAATGACTTCGATGTCATTCTAAATGCACATGTATTAGACAGAGCATGCTCTAGGACCGTGACGTGATCTGTGAAGGACAGATACCAATAGAACCAACGAAAACGAATCCGACTCATGAAGCCGCACATACCGACTGTAGTTGACAGTATTCACACTATCCGTGCTCGGAGCTCCGATAGGGCGCCTTCCTTTCGGGGACATTGTCCGAGGACCGACGTTCGGCAAGTCACCTTCGTTTGTGAAAGCTGCCGCAAGAGATTCCGTCTCGCTATCTCAGGCCAGCTCGAGGATGAACAGTTTTATGATCAGAAATCCGATTCTATTAATGATGGGGTTGTACCATTAGCATCCATTCATCTCAAGTAGGTCCCTGTTCCATCGTGAGAACCAGTCGGCCCAACCATTTTGGCGTAGATTATGACGCGGGGTGATGCGATCACGAAGTGGGACACTCACTAGTAGAAGGACAACCAGGATCTTGGAAGTAAGGGAAAGAAAAGCCGTGTTCACCGTCTCATTTGAACGTGTGGTGGTAGTAATTGGATTGGTTGAAGAGGCAACGCAATGAACACAAGCTGGGCGGATTCAATGTTTCAGCGCGTGGATCTCGAGACTAGAAAAAGAGGCGCTCAGGGAGGGTAGAGAATCGACTCAGAAGGCGCACGATGAATGGAACGCACTCATGAGAACAAACGATAAGCAGGTAGTTCGATCGTCACTTTCTGGAAAATCTTTAGAAATGCCAATGATCCGACAGCGAATAAGTAGAAGAAGAATCTGATGAACAGTTCGAGAACCTGTAATAAGGGGCAAAATGCATTATGCACCACAACCAAATGAATCAAATGATGAGGTCTGAAAAACCT
Organism: Chiua aff. virens; assembly: GCA_038094695.1. Classification (NCBI taxonomy): domain Eukaryota; kingdom Fungi; phylum Basidiomycota; class Agaricomycetes; order Boletales; family Boletaceae; genus Chiua; species Chiua aff. virens. Next base: position 2,415 of record JBBPUM010000247.1, read on the forward strand.
CCGAATCATCCGGTGAGCTCGTTGAATCTAACCACGAATCCACCTATTCGAGGATCATAGATGTCGCATACAAAGCGAACTCGCGTTAGCTGATGCGGGGACACCATTTTAGTTGTGAGACATGCAATAATTCTGACGATTCAGTGACGAAGAAACGGCATACCTTAAAAGCTACAGTTCCACTCAATGCTCCTTTGGCTTGTGATATCGTATTTTTGGTATTTCATGGCACAGATTACTATCAGCTCGATGTTGGCGCATTCCCGCAAACAAAGATGCTGTCATTCACTTGCGGACCGACGTCGGGCGAGTGTCATATGCAGAATTGCAAATAAGCGTGTGGCGGGACGCGTTAGGTGGTCCCAGCATCATGAATAGTGCAGTGAATTGCCAGTGGTAGCTTGAAACCCGAGTAAATGGCGTGCGCAATGACAACGAGGGATATTACTCGACATACCACTTGTTTTCCCTAGTTGAAACGCATTTATTTTGCAGTGAAGTAGAAGCAAGTTAGAAAGGTCCTCTACAAGCGAACTTGACGGTACCACGACTAGATCTCGGAGTAAGATGACTGAGTGCTTGAGCCTGAATAACTTCACCATCTCTTCAACCTTGATTAAAATAATATACCGTGACATTGATGTCCAGCATCGAGCCTGGCATCGCCACTGGTATTGGCGGCGTACATAATAGATTCCCACATGTACGCAGACTTGGATTCGCCCTTCATGATCTTGATATGCGAGTGGTGAAACCCTCGGAGCAAGAACTCCTTTCTCCCATCATAACCTTCTCTCAGCAAATTGTTGACCTACTGACTCTCTCCGCTGGCAAATCCAAATTGGTGGACCTCAGAACTCACCACCAGCTGCAGCGCATCGCCCTCGTCTCAAAAGCGATATCAAAGGCGTTGCTTTCACCTGACCGAGAGTGGTCGGTAGACACTCGAATCACAGATTGGCTGTCCAGCAACGAACCTTCGGTATGCATCAGCGTACTGCGTCAAATGGTGGATATTCTTTCCCCTGACACAGAGCGCCATATGGTACCGCACCAAGCGTCCAGGAAGTTTAGCTCATTTGGATATCCCTTGACACACGCTGCGCAGAAAATGGATGAGGCAGCAGGTGTCTTCTACTTATCCAGAAATTATTTCTATTTCTTTCTGACGCCCGAAGTCTTGTGAGCACCACTACATTTTGGTTTTCTTGATCATGTTTTTTCAACGGAAATTTCAAGGATCTGTGATATTGTGGAATATGTGCCTAGTGTGAATGTGTGTGATGACGAGCCGGTGGATGATGCATCCGATGAACTGGAGGACGATATGATGTCACAATGTTCCGATCCGTTTTCTCCTCCGGTTACTAGGCAAGTGTAATCCCTACAAGATTTCAATGTGGCTTTGACTTTGCTACACATAGAACCACACGATACTCAACACAAGACTCGGATGGACATATGTCAGAGGATTAACAATGCAATTCAGGTAGATCTAAATAATCTTGCATTAAATGCCCTGCTATTCTTGTTGTAACCCTAGCTTGATCAACGTGCATCATGCAGTCGGTCTCTGAGGGTGAATTGTCACCCTGTTACGTTGACATAGTCCAGAGCAGACAAATGTTCGTTCGAGAGGACAGCATAATCTTTATAGCATAGTTAAGGATAGTATCCACGGCTTACCCACAGCGCGGGATCAGTTTCCTATGAGAAACAAAACATTTGGCTCGTTTCATAATACCTTACAGTGATTGATTTGGTAAGTGTTTCGGAATGTTCCCACGCAGGAACACGGGTTTTTCGACCTGATCCATCACAACCAATTTGATTTCATGTGTTCTCCCCTGCTTCCCTCCGCCAATTGTGTGCGTCAGAACGGGATAAACTTGGCAGGCTGTGTGTCACTTCTACTCGCACTCGATGCGGAAGTTCCGTGCGTTCGAGGCGAGACATCCGATTTCGCACTCAATGCACCGTGATTAAGCATCTACGTGATTTGTCTCATGTTGTTTAACTTGGTTCCTAACCCAAACAGTACCGCAGTGCGGCTTCCTTACAAAACCATGCACTCTTTAGTCGCCATCCTTGGAATCCCGCAATGCATCCTCTCAATTGGAATAATGTCAGTGTGCGCGATGCTGCTACATCTTCACTAAGTTGGTGCAGTGTCGGTCCTCTTAGTCATTGCCCTTTAACTCACATATTCAAGTTATAGATTCAGACGCGTAAGGCACCGTATACAAACGTTGGCCCTGTGTGGCAGGTGAGATTGAAAGTATCCGCAACACACTGCAAGGATGGGTTGATATCTCTTGACATGTACCCACCTCAAATCCGCTCGGCAGGGTGGACCCGAATACGATAACTTGACTCGTACTTATAAAGTGACACAGGTCTGAGTCGCCTTATATCCATTGTTCCTCAATCTTGATGGCTGACCCCAACAAGTGAGTCTTATCGCGTCAGAATCGCCTGGGATATCCACCGACCAGACATCACACCAATGAAAGACCTCTCGAATTTGAGACCTTGCAACTTCATGCTGGTCAAGTACCCGATCCTACCACCAAGGCACGTGCTGTGCCTATCTTCGCCACGACCAGCTATGTCTTCAACGACTCCGCGGTAAGCTTGGATCTTGGATTCGAGCCAGTGATTTACTCACCCAATGCTCAGCATGCCGCCGAACTTGCTGCTTTGAGGTAAGGCCAGATCCGAGACTAGCACTGTTGTCGGATACATTCCCATGCCCGTCTCACAGGGCGCCTGGCTACCTGTACTCCCGTGTCCATAACCCCACTGTCGTACGTCTATACTACAGATGATCCTAGCCACCTTCCATCGATTTCCAGGACGTGTTTGAGAATCGCATGGCTGCGCTCGAGGGTGGGGCCGCTGCGGTGGCAACCGCGTCTGGTCAAGCCGCAGAATTTCTGACCATTTCTACCATCGCTGGTTTGGGAGATAACATTGTCTCGACGTAAGCTTTCACTGGTTCTTTCCTGTTTTAATTCCTGACGCCCGATGTACTAGATCGTACCTCTACGGTGGGGTACGCGCTCATTTACTTTGATGCGACACGCCCTGACGGCCTGTCCTTCTACGTCAGACATACAACCTATTCAAAGGTTCGAATCTCCCATCTTCCCGAGTGATCCATATTGTTAACGATTGTCCACAGTGACTCTTAAGAAGTATGGGATCGGTGTCAAGTTTGTTTCAGGAGACGACCCTAAAGAGTTCGAGGCAGCAATTGATGAGAAGACGAAAGCGATCTATGTGGAGAGTATCGGTAATCCCAAATACAACGTTGCCCCAATACCAGAACTTGCAAAAGTAGGTAATTTGCGGCGTTCCAAGACGTTACAACTGACGATAACTCGGAAACTCTGCGGGTGTTGTTAGCTTGCTCACGATAACGGTATTCCATTGATCGTTGACAATACCTTTGGAATGGGTGGATACCTCATCCGTCCCATCGCCCTTGGCGCGGATATCGTCGGTCAGTCGACCTCCTGTGAAGAAAGCTGCTTTTCCCAACTTTTCTACAGTACACAGTGCCACAAAATGGATCGGGGGTCACGGAACCACGATCGCGGGTGTCGTAATCGACTCTGGTGTGTTGCATACACGCTTAGCCTACCCCCATTTCTTGACATCTTGACCAAACACGACAGGCAAATTTGACTGGACTCGTAGTGGTAAATTCCCCTCGTTCACGTCCCCATCGGAGGGATATCATGGGCTCATTTTCAGCGAAACGTTTGGGCCGCTTGCCTTTTCAGTCAAGTTTCGCGTTGAGCTTATGCGCGATCTGGGGCCTTCGATGAATCCCTTCGCGGCCTTCCTCTTGCTACAGGGCCTCGAGACGCTCAGTCTGCGGGGCCAACGACACTGCGATAATGCGCTCGCGCTTGCAACGTACGTCTCCTTCTCTTTCCTTGACGAACATACGCGAACCAGCTAACGTGTGTCCCGATACGCTGCCAGTTGGCTCAAAAGGCACCCTAAAGTCGCCTGGGTCTCGTATCTGGGTCACGAAAGTCACCCATACCACGAAGAAGCGAAGAAGCTGCTCCGTCCGAACGCGTATGGAGGTGTATTGAGCTTTGGTGTCAAGGGTGACCAGATCGTCGCAAGCAAAGCGGTAGACGCACTCCGGCTGGCGAGTAACCTTGCCAACGTGGGCGATGCCAAGACGCTCGTCATTCATCCTGGTTCAACGACTCACCAGCAGTTGACCGAGGAAGAGAAGTTAGAGACGGGTGTGACGCCAGATTTGATTCGGGTGGGTAAACATGTCATTTGGTTTGAGACATTGGCGAAATTCCATATTCACTGATTTCCGTGGTGTGCGGCCGTAGGTCTCTGTCGGAATTGAGCATATCAATGACATTATCGCAGACTTTGAGCAGGCACTGAATACCGTGCCTTGATACTCGTGGGCTTCGTCGGAGAGTTCTTCGTCCTTTTTTGTTCTAACATTGTACAAGTAACCTAGTAGAGGACTATGAAGAAAGGTTTGGGTCTGATGGACCCTCGACTGCCGTTTTCTGTGAAGATGAATAGATCACTGCGGAGTGGCAGTTGCTGCCAGGGGTCCTTCTGGTGGCAGCAGTCAAGACTTCGAACACCAGCAAGTGTTGGTTTGGCTCATCTTCGAGTTGTCACGTTCCTGATCCTGGTCCCACGTCGTAACACACAACCTGGACCTCCAGCTAGGCCATGCCAATGCAAGAGTCCAAGTCGTTCAGAATGTTTGTCGTCGTCGCTTGAGGCAATTTCTCAAGCGCTCACGGACGAAGATCACCGTAGCATGAGATCTGGGCCAGGATCGGGCAAACCGAGGCCAGTTACCCCTTTATACCACCAGATATGTCTCATGGATAGCCGCGGAACATACTCACGTTCCCGGAATCTAGGCCAAATGCAGCTATAATATGGAATTTGGCGCCATACTACACCTGTCAATCGGGCGTACATTTGACTATCTGCAGCACTAGTACCGAGAAGCGGTAGTCAATTCCCAAGCTGCAAGTCCGCGCGCAAGTCTCGGACGTCCTTGTGATCTCTCAGGGTGGATGGCGTGATTACATGCAATCCGCCAAAACCGCATCTCTTCAACACATATAAACTCATCTCTCACAAGATCCATCCTGAACACGCTTTCTTTCCTTGATCCTGATGGCTGACCCAAACAGGTGAGCTTTCTTGAATCCGATCCATGCATGTTGCACCGTGTTGATGGTCATGGCAGGCCTCTCCAATTCGAAACCCTGCAGCTCCATGCTGGCCAACAGCCCGATCCCACCACCAAGGCGCGCGCAGTCCCTATCTATGCCTCGACAAGTTTCGTTTTCAACGATTCTGCGGTAAGCTTATCTTGTGTCTTGTTTCAGAGTGACCGGGTGTTCACATGACAACTAGCATGGCGCCGATCTCTTCGGACTGAGGTACGGACGTATCGATTGTGGCGGCGACCTCGAAACCCTTATCATGGCCGCTTCGTAGAACATTTGGTCACATTTACTCCCGCATCGGCAACCCCACCGTCGTACGTTCCTTGCTATACCCTGCCCTAACAGCCTGGAGTAGCATGCCGTCTTTACCTTTCAGGACGTGTTTGAGAGTCGTATTGCCGCACTTGAAGGAGGGGCGGCCGCGGTAGCCGTGGCCTCTGGTCAGTCCGCTCAGTTCCTGGCCATTTCCAATATTGCCGATTCAGGTGACAATATTGTGTCAACGTATGTCTGCATTATGTCGTGATTGTTTTCATCTGAAAGGCATCGATGTGCTATTAGATCATACCTCTACGGCGGCGTACGTGTCATTTTCTGTAGTGTGATATGACCTAACGGCTCCTCGTCAGACATTCAACCAGTTCAAAGGTTCGCCCCGTCCATCTCCCCCCCCTCTTGTCGTTGATGATAGTCTGTAGTGACCTTTAAGAAATTTGGCATTGGTGTCAAGTTTGTTCACGGAGATGATCCCAAAGATTTTCAAGCGGCCATCGACCAGAAGACGAAGGCGATCTACGTTGAGAGTATCGGCAACCCAAAGTACAACGTTGCACCGATTCCAGAACTTGCCAAGGTAAGCAGTCTTGTTTGTTCACCGTCAAATAGCAATGACATTTTGGTCCGTATCAGATTGCCCACGACAACGGCATCCCACTGATCGTGGACAATACCTTTGGAATGGGCGGATACCTCATCCGTCCCATCTCGCTTGGCGCGGATATTGTCGGTCAGTTGATCCTTTGTAGGAACAAGTGCGTTTCGCTGATCCCTCTGCAGTGCATAGTGCCACAAAGTGGATCGGAGGTCATGGAACCACGATCGCAGGTGTCGTGATTGACTCGGGTGAGTGCATATATTTGTTCATTCTCGCCAGCTCAACTGATCTTCGCGTCAGGCAAGTTCGACTGGTCCAAGAGCGGCAAATTCCCTTCTTTCACCTCCCCCTCGGAGGGCTATCACGGATTGGTCTTCAGCGAAACATTCGGCTCTATCGCGTTTGCGGTCAAGCTTCGCGTCGAGCTCTTGCGTGACATCGGACCCGCGCTGAACCCTTTCGCTGCCTTCTTACTCATTCAAGGTCTTGAGACGCTCAGTCTGCGCGGTCAAAGACACTGCGATAATGCACTCAAACTCGCAATGTAAGACACTATCCATCCAAACTCGAGTCCGCTGACATATGGCAATGTGACGCACCAACAGTTGGCTTGAAAAGCACCCCAAGGTTGCATGGGTGTCGTATCTGGGCCTTGAGAGCCACCCGTATCACGAACGTGCCAAGAAGCTGCTCCGCGCGGACGCGTTCTGTGGCGTGTTGAGCTTCGGTATCAAGGGCGACCACGTCGTCGCGAGCAAGGCGGTGGACGCGCTCCAGCTGGCGAGCAACCTCGCCAACGTGGGTGACGCCAAGACGCTCGTAATCCATCCCTGGACCACGACGCACGAGCAGTTGAGTGAAGAGGAGAGGCGTGATGCTGGTGTCACCCCAGATTTGATTCGGGTGCGTATGTTTCCCGTGCTTGTCGTGACAGAAAGCTTGATCCATTGTGCTGATGACCGATGTAGGTTGCGGTTGGGATCGAGCACATCAGTGATATTATCGCAGACTTTGAGCAGGCGCTGAATACCGTATCTTGATGTCCGTCTACCTCATTTGAGATGTCCTGAAGTGTAAAATGTAAGCTTATCGGCGCAATAGAATGTGGAATCGGTGAATTTTTACATACCCGCTCGATTAACTCCAACGCAGGCAATCAGATTACCATACCTCACGCATATAAGAAAGAGGTTCTAGCCGTCTACCGGGAGTAAAACAACCTCGGACTGGTTGCATCCTGAGAGACACCTCAGACAAAAAGGTTAAGAGAAGATCGAACATTGTCACACCTAGTGATCGAAGAGAATACATACAACGGTACGCTCGAAACTCGGCGAGCTTGGCTGTGGTCTACAGGACAAGAAATCGCTGAAGCCGTTTGTCACGATAGTATTCTGAGCTTGTAGCGCACGAGGTGGTAAATTTTGAACAGCCCTGGGAAGGCGATAGTACCTTTGTACCACATGAATCGGAACCCTACTTGGTATCGGTCCGGCGGGTTTGATCACATGTCCTTCGTACGACAAAGATGGTCATAATGAAAAGTAAGTTTCATGTAAATGTATCGTAACATGGCACTAGAGCTCCAGCCTACCAGTACCGGCTGTGGTGGGTGGCGCTATAATCTTCAAAGTGGTACAATGGGGACCGTGACACATTACTTATCCGATACTCATAATCCGGTCCTGTCTCATTTCGAAGATGAACCAAGAGTACAGCATAATAAGATATTTCATTTCATATTGTTGAATATGTAAAAGCTAATTGTGCATTCAGTGTTACATTCAGTCTCAGTGATCTTTGCCTTACCAATGGAACCTCTTCATCACCCTCTATCAAACCATCATCAGCGTGAGGGCACCTTGCATGAGAACATCATGATGAGGACTTGAGAGTATACAACTCACACCGAACTGCATCAAGTGCCAGTGCAGGTTCAGAAAGGGTACGGTATGTCCTCACAAGCACTGTCAAAGGCTGTTGTCTGCATCTCATTATCGTGTGCCAGTCTTCTGTATATGTCACTAGATGAACCAAGATGTAGCTGAGTACTTCTGAAATCGACAAAGCATCGTGCATGTTTTCTGTCTAGAAGCGCAGACCGAGTGGATGGACACAGAAATAGACCATAGGGTGAGTTCACTGGCAGATGAAGGACAAGCGCCAAGGGGATGTGGCGGGTTCGGACAATAAAACCGGGCGCATGCATGTGAAGGCTCCAGCGAGCTAACCACCACATATCCCTGTTGTTGCCACCACAGCAATGCTTCAGCTAGCGAGAAAGGCCACTAAGGCCATTAAGAATAGGACACGGACGAACCAAGAATCAGATAGAGGTGCATGATTTCACTCCAGTGATGCTCACCGAGCGAAATAAAGGCTGATGCAGGGTCAAGATAGGGCCCAAGCACCGAAGGACAGAGGATCAGAAGTTCTTTCTGATCCTCCCAACCAGCAAAGTATCACAAAGCCCTCAGAAGAAATCGACAGGAAAGATGTCATGAAACCCCGAGAACCAGACAGAGGTAACATGACTTACTCCAGTAGTGCTTACCGAGCGAAGTAAAGGCTGATGCCAGGTCAAGGTGGACCGAAGGACAAAGGATCAGAAGTTCTTTCTGATCCTCCTAACCAGCAAAGTATCACAAAGTCCTCAGAAGAAATCGACAGGAAAGATGTCATGAAAACCCGAGAACCAGACAGAGGTAACATGACTTACTCCAGCAGTGCTTACCGAGCGAATAAAGGCTGACGCAAGGTCAAGGTGGGATCCAAGCATCGAAGGAGAAAACTCCCACTGGCAACCCTACCTCAGGCTACCAGCAAAAAAGCGTCGCAAGGCCCTCACGAGAAATCGACAGGAAAGATGTCGTGAAAACCCGAGAACCAGATAGAGGTAACATGACTTCACGCCAGTCGAGCGAAATAAAGGCTGATGCAAGGTCAAGGATCGGAGAGAACTCCCAACCCTACCTACCAGCAAAGCGTCGCAAGGCGCTTACGAGAAATCGACGGGAAAGATGTCATACATTCTCTCGCGCTTGTCATGGATGGCAAACATATTTTAAGCAGAGGCAAGGAAAGTAAGATCCGACGATGGAAATTGGAGGATGGGATAGAGATTGGAAGGCCAATGGATGCTTGGGGTATGATCAACAGCATTGCCGTGTCAAGGGACGGGAAGTGGATCGTAGGTGATGCGGGGAATAACCTTGCGCTGATGTGGAGCATAGAGAGCCACAGGCAAGTGGGCGAGTTCAGGGGACACACAGATGCGGTGCGAGTTGTGGACATCTCGGCCGACGGGACAAAAATTGCAACCGGATCAGACGACAAGACTGCTTCCGTCTGGAAGCGGGCAACGGGCCAACGACTGCTGGCACTGCGGCACAACAGCTGGGTGATGGCAGTGAAATTCTCACCCAACGGAAGCCTTCTCGCCACAGCCACCTGGTACAACTCCGTTCACGTCTACAACAGCGAAGATGGCCATCCCCTTGCTAAATTCTCGATCAGTTTTGGCTCACAGTTCAACCAATGCCTTGCTTGGAACGACGAACGACATCTCTACGTCATTTCTCGAGACGGCAACATCCACTACCTCGACGTGTCCGCCCCAAAGACGCTCTCAAAATGGCTCATCCGCACAGACGGCACTGCAAAATGGGGGTGCATCACTCTGCCACGCAATCGCAGATACATCGTGGTCTCCACAGAGTCCTCCATATCATTCTGGGATCCAGCAACGCACAAGAAAATTGGGTCCACCATTGACCACAATGACCGTGTCAGGTCAATGACGATTTCGGAACACTACCACAGTATTGTAATTGGTCACGGCAAGACAATCGCCATTCGAAACCTCGACGATATCCTCCCACATCACTATGTTCACTCTGTAAGTGTACCTTCATTGGATGTTCAGCTTCGATTGCAACTGACAACCTTCATGCGCAGGACAAGCAGTCATGTGCGTCCGATTCTAAATTTCGTTTAGACCAAACCTCCCAGTCAAAGACCACTGACTCGGATATCTGTCAATAGTACAATGAGCAATTCAAGCCATCCCTCTAAGTGAGTCACCCACCATCTCCTATACACGCCTCATATATCAATATCAGTGAGATAGGCATAGTTCTGTCGTCTCAGAGCGTGGTGTTCCACGTGTTTTTACCTCAAATCCATTTCTTTGATCACTTCCTGCTGCCTTTATTTCCCGGACAACGAGCGGAATCAGTGCAGTATTTTCTTCCGGTACCTGGTCGAAGTTTGCTAGGTCCGATCGTTTATTGTGCTGGCATTGTTCCCCCGCAGGTTTCAAGTGGTAGTTGTCCGTATCTATGATCCGTCGCATATGCCGTTCTCTCGTGCAACTTCCGCCTGCAATCGCGAATGTATCATGTTAAACCTATTCTTGTTCTACTCCCTACGAAGAACTAGTGGATCGTCCTCGCGATATGCACTGAAGCAGGCGCACAACGGTACTAGCATTCTAGAGACTCGGATCTTGTCAGGGTCATTTCTGGATCGCCTCGGGCTGGGTCCCTTTTGACACCGAACAAGCCTTCAAGTCGAATTGGATGACGCTAAGAATTGTCTGGCAGTAGCGTCAGTTTAGTGAGATGATTGAACGATAACTAGGTGTACCTCGTGGACAGGATCTAAGGATTTTGTTTGCGGAACAATCGTCAAGGATATTTATTCCCTCCGAGTCCCTCCTGCTTTACGCGAGATCAGCCTCCAAGTCACGTATATGCGCTTAAGCTTCTTCGAAGCACACTTCCTTCAAATAGCGAAACCCTTCTGAGCTTGCCCTTTGGTGTCGTCAGCGACTTTGTTGCGATTGAAGATCGAGGCTTGTTTTTTGATCCGGATGACTTTGAAAGTACCGACTGATTTGCCAGTGACACAGAGGACACCACCACTTGCTTCGACGACGAGCACTGGCTCAGTATGTCTGTAGGTCACTGAAAGGTGCTCTTCCTTTGTTCGCGATTCCTAAAACCTCTACCTCGCAGGATCCAAATATCGTCGAGAACATCGCTGTAGCACTGCAACCACATACAAACCTTGCTTCCGTTGTGTACATAGATGACAACGAAGTTCCAGCCACGATTTTTTTTCCAATCCTACGCGTCTTAACCATCCTGCCGCTGAAGGAACTCGTCACTCGCATCCAACATGATGCTGGAGAAGGTACCTGGATGTTACTGATCACAATCAATGGCCTCCGCCGCCTCTCTGTCTGGTCAATGGAATCAAGTCCCCTAGTAGCGAGTGTTACAAGCTTGGGCAGATAGCCTTGGACTTACCTGTCACATCTAGAGCTTGCCAGGAGTATGTCCTTCACACCCTTCACACATCATAGGTGCTGTAATCTTCAAGTGGTATGGCAGGGACACATATATTAGTGCTCATACTCTGATCTTGTCACTTGTGTCTCACTTCGAGGACAAATCAAGAACTTCAACCCTCCAGCTCGGGCCTTCGTGTCGATATCCAATATCGACCACCCTCCAAGTATCATCGCACCTGTGACTGACTGACCCCGAATACAGACCGATGTCGTCCAGTGGAGAAAACTCGTCGAGTAGGAACTGCGAAAAGCCTGCTACAACTGATTTTCCAATAAGCGAATCCGCGTTTGCCAGCGCCTTGACAAGTTGATTGCAGATACGCGATTCTTCCTCTGTCAGCGATGAGATTGCTCGTACGTCGAGGCACAGCGAGACATGCCACAACTCTGGGCAACGTACAAGCGCGTGCAACAAACCCTTTAGAGTCGGACAGTGGGAAGGCCTTCGCCTAATGCGATTGGTTAACTGGAGAACCTTCAAGTCAGGCCACCCCCGAACCAGGCGCACAAGTTCATCGTCGTTGAGCAAAATCGAGTTCATCAGATTGACTTCGAGTGTATGGAGACTGAAGACCAACAATGGGCTGAGAACTTCAAAAGTAACCGGGGATATGCTCCTCTGTGCGGAGGTCCCAGCGAAAAGGGAAATCTGCCTCAGAGTTTGCCGGCGAGTGGGCGAATCGAGAGCGATAAAAAGTTCATGGAAAGCCTCAGGTGGGGGAATATTGGTGAAGTAAAAGGAAACCTTCTCCAAAGGTTGATGGCGAGATCTCAGAAAGGGGAGGATAATAGAAAAATCTTTGAGGGCAAGATCGAGGATGCGCAAGTTTTCAAAAGGAACGCATTCTGGAGTAAAGCAACCTGCAAGCCTCCTGAGATCTTCTGATTGTTTGAATAAGTGGGCAGAAAACTTCTTGATATTGCGCGACTGGGCGAAGTGGAGAAAGGCATGTTCGTTGATCTCATAACAAGTCAGACTTTCCAAATCCGGGACGCGGCAGACGGCACGGGAAATTGTAATCAATTCTGGTGAAGTGGGATCGAGTGTATAGCTGAAGAGGAAAGACCTGAGGTTTGGGCAGACGGCGTGGTAACACTCGAGGAACCCGAGAACAGAATTTTTCTTGACAGAATGAAGTCGCACTTCTAGATTGCGGAGTGAAGGGCTGAGGACTAGACGAATTAAGGTGAGATTTTCTGAAGTATTATAGTTCCAACTGAGTTTCAGGAGATTGGAAAATAGCAGCGTAGTGCGGGACCAGACAGACTGCAAAATCTTGATTGAGAGTTTGTCCGAACCCATGAGACACAACTCCCGGACGCGAGGGGCATAGCGCAACACGACGTTCCATTCCACATCGTTGAACGGAGGCTAGATCTACGTTCAGCGTTGTGCCCGTTGCAAGAGAAAATTGCCTTACCGATAGAATCTCGCCATCCTCTACTATTACACTGCCATCCCGACTTTTGGCGCGAGAGCAATACAACAAGGGGCTGAGCGTACGTAACTCGTACCAAAATGCATCGAGTGCTGGTTCAGAAAGAGCATGGCACGTCCTCGCAAGCGCTACCAGGGCACGTCCAAGTCGTCCATGCTCCGGAGTTGCTGAGATTCTTCGCTCTGTCACCAAATAATCTAATATGTGGCTCCGTACTTCGGGAATTAACAAGGCACGGTGCATTTTTTCCTTTTCCAGAAGTTCGGTCTTGCGAAGGGGACTCTCGACGCGTTGCTAAAACAGCGCTGATGACTTGGGGATAACTTGATTTGAATCAAGTACAATGCAGTGCTCTACGTTTAATCTGCAATATGTCACGTGATGTGATTACCAAATATAACACGCCAATCAACGCCGACGCGCCTCTTGCTCTTAACCACCATCACCTCAGTCACCTCCGCTCAATTCACATACTTTATCATCCATGTCCGGACGCGGAAAGGGCGGAAAGGGTCTCGGAAAGTAAGCTTCATTGCTCTCTGTGTCGGTTGATGCATACTAACTCGTGGCTTAGGGGAGGTGCTAAACGCCACCGCAAGATTCTCCGCGACAACATTCAGGGTATCACCAAGCCTGTACGTGTCGAGCTTTGTTCTGGTTGCCCACCTGACTCTCCGGGGCCATGTAGGCCATTCGTCGACTCGCCCGTCGTGGTGGTGTGAAGCGTATTTCGGGTCTTATCTATGAAGAGACACGTGGTGTTTTGAAAATCTTCCTCGAGAACGTGAGTCACACTGTTACCTTACGCCGGTTCCGAGTCTCAAAATGCATCAGGTCATTCGTGACTCTGTCACCTACACTGAACATGCAAAGAGGTGAGATTCTCTTAATGTCGCTTATGTATGCTGTGCGTGCTCTAACTGCGTGGGTACAGGAAAACGGTTACTGCGCTTGATGTCGTGTATGCTCTCAAGCGTTCCGGCCGCACCTTGTATGGCTTCGGTGCCTGAAACCTTTATTGTATCACCGCTGCGCACCGGGTCGCTTTGTTCTTTTGATATGTTTCTGTTTCTCCAATCTATGGCTATTATATTTGTATATTACCACTAGGATATGACAATATTACCAAGATGTATGAGATTCCTCTATCCTGAATCGAGACCTTTCCAGTCTCGATACAACAAGTAGCCGTCGGCGGACTCGGACCTGCTTGCCGTTGGTGAACCGTATGGAAAGTGGGTTTCAACCAGCGCTTGCCAAAGTCTTGCAATGATGGATGGGCAAGTGCTTGAGCCTAGCAATGGACTTTAGCAAGTGGTTGACGTGGGGAGCTTGTGTGACTCACAATAATTCTATGCGTCCGAGGTCACGAGGCTCGCATAGAATTTAGTCCGTGCATGAGCTGTCTCTTCGCTCCTACCACCTCGCTTCAGCTCCGCAGCCCCTGCAGCCCCGAACGCTACTTCTCTCGCTTTCTTGCACCCACCCTCCACACTCCCGGTCGCAGAGCAACGCCCTCACTCTCCCTCTCACTCGTCCGTTGCGCTCCGCTCTAGATCAGCTTTGGGCCCAACCCTACCCACGCAGCTCGGCTCCCTCGTCGCGGCAGTGCGTCGGGCCGGAAGCCCTCGCGGGCTTCGCCTACCCTCACCTCACCCTCTCCCCTCTCGGCCACGAAAGCAATCGGAATGCACGGATCCTCCTCGATGTCCTTGGCGCGAATCTCGTGGATGCAGGTTTCCCTTTGCAAAGTCAAATACGGGTTGACAAATCATGTCGAGCCTGCTCTCGATATCACGAGTTCTGTGCCCAGAGAAATTAGCACCCATGTCAGAAAGGATGATGTCTGCCATTCCAGACGGATTCTCGAATGTGGGAAGCGCCGCCTTACTTAATGGCGGGCCCAGCTTGAGGCGTTAAACAGTTCATTTGCGTGGTGTGGATACCCGGTATTGGGACCATGGGCAACAGGTCGACGGATTCGATGACGTCCCGTCCGTTCTTTGGGTTCCAAGACGGCGATGTATCATGGGAGATGTCTGGCAAGGGGATAGTGTCGATCCATCCGAGCTGTTCGGCGACGACACTGGTGCCGGGATGCCGACATGTCGAGTGCGTTGGACCCAACGAATTATTTCAAGGAGGAGGCAGAGGTCCGTTGAGGAGCACCATCGAGATCATCGCCATGTACAACGACCATCAGATCTCCCGGTTTAACACCACCGATGTCAGCAAATGGCGGTACAGTGCTGCCGGTCGGGTGGGAAACAGCCTCTGAACGCACACTCGCTCAAACCTTCACGAGCCTCCGTTGTCTTCTGAATGGAATGCTTCTCGAACGCGTATTTGAACTATTCTCCCCCGGGATTGGCGAAAAGAGAAGCAATGGTTTACTTGATATGTATAGGCCCACAATACCATGGCTTCTGTCACTGGTGAGTTTTTCCATTGGAATTCGTTGGGTGGCTGGACATCTAATTGGTTGCAGAATCACCCGAACGCATCACTATATGGAGTTCAAGGACTTCTTCTATCGAGTGAAGTTCAAAGAGGACGATTACTCAAGGCAAGCGGCGAAGGAGTTCCTCACGATTGTCCACGACTTCCTTCCCAGGTTACTCCCTCCGGTGCTTTCAATAAGCCTTCCAAATATCTCTTCGTAGAGTTTGAAGACTCACTGACAGCGATTTTTTCGAAGGAAATCAAGTTGCAAGGTGACATTCGGATGCGTAGCCAGCCACAATTTTATCAGCCTTACGGCGTGAAGCTGGGCAGCGAATTTGACCTCAAGATCGCTTATTTGTACGGGCCACTGGTCCGGACAGACTCGGGACGTGCTCGTGGCTCGAAAAGGTCTCAAAGCAGCCTGAGATGATAAGATGCCCCAATCTGGGGTTTGGTGTTACGCCGGTCGGATCAGAGAAGGGCAGATATTAAGCATGATCACGTTGTACGTGTACGTACTGGCTCATATGATTTCGGTGCGACCCGTGTTCGTAATAAGCTCGTCAGGTGGTCTCACAGGGCAAGGTCGCCGTTATTTAACCTGGAAACAAGGAGTTCGACAGGATCATGGGGTGCTGACTGGCCAGATCATCTATGGACACCGCCGTTTAATATATTCAATATGTAAGCTGACATCGTTCGTTAACATATCTATATTGATTGCCTCTCAATTCAACTACTAGTACCTTATGCCAGTGACTTGTCGATCAAGGGTTCCTTAGGATTCCTTCAGTACCCTGCCCGGGACAGCAGCGCCAAGGAATTTGAACATAACCAATGTAGATTTGTTGGATCCATCGTAGGCATCTCAGGCTTACCAATCTCAGGCTTCTCGTGCGTCAGCCTATCCTAGTTCAAATAGTTTGAAATACCGATGTATCATAATTTGCTATCTATCTCCGAGCGCATGCAATACATCCGCTCTGATAGATTTTTCCACAGGTCACCGGTCAACGGCTTTAGATAAGTACTCCAAGTTTATCAACGCTATTGCTGCAGAACCGAATAACGTTGGCCCAAACCAATGAAGTCATCGGCGCTAGCACGTCAGCATATCGGCGTAGCGCCCGTGGATCCGATGATTTATAGGGCCCTCTGAGAGGCACCATGGCGATCTTCGTGTCTCGGCCTTGCCTGCATGGATCACGATCAGGACCCACATCCTTCTACGACCCACCCCTCGGGTAGCGAGCACCCTGTATCCCAGTCTGAGTACACCCATACCGTCACTCCAGCTACGATGGATAATCACAGCCATCGTCATGATGACGATGCCTCGGACACGGAGCAGGGCAGTGGATCACCCCATTCCAGGTCCACTGCAGAACGCCGTCTGTTTAATCCACAGGAGAACCATTTCGCAACGGACCCGAATGCCGATCTTGAGCACGGCCCCGTGTCCCCACAGTCAATGGCACGCTTGAATGGGGACCCCAGGGATGTGCACGTGTCCGAGTCTCCTCGACAGCGCACATCTGGCCCCATGAATTCTCGTCAACATAACCCCTATCTCGATCAAGTAGTCCCCACTAGCACCGGCAATGGTCACGGTGGGCACAAGCCCTCCTCTGAGCAGAGTTGGGCGGGCCCGGACGGCATGGAACGGGGTAATTCACAGCCTCGAGATCTGGACGAGAAAAAAGACGACAGGGACAAGGGAGCTTTGGCTACATTTGTAGCTCCGCTACTGGTACTTCTGACAGCTTGCTGCTTTACGAGGGACTCGGATAAAAAGTTTAAACCTGCGGTGAGTGCCATTTATTGACATACGACAGGGTAGAATACTTATGCGCATCATCACCACATAGCAGTGGGACTATGGTACCGTAGGCGCTCGCATTGTAGCAACTATCAGATACGCTGAATTGGAAAGAGAGAAATGTGCTCGACGAGGTTTGTTTATGCATGTTCCCCAAGCCAGCCCGCTTCTGTGCTGATTGTGGGCATTATTTGCCATACTCCAGCACAACGCCTGTCTTATGCTCTCAATATTGCAATTGGCTTACAGGTGTTATTGGGGGCTTTGACAACAGCCCTCTCAGCCGCAATCACGAGTGCCAAACAGGAAAGTATTTTCCATTCTCCACTTCACATCTCTGGTGACTTGAACTTGGGAATAAATAGGCGCAAATTTGCACTGCGGTCTTGGGTCAGTGAGATCTAGATTCTGATTGGTTCGCAGATTGATGCTTCGTTTCAGGCGGTCTCTCTACGATAGTTGCTTCTTACTTGGCCCGTGTGCGCGGTTCTGGGGAGCCTGAGTTGTCCATCATGCGAGTGAAGGACCTCGAACACTTTATAAGAGATTGCAGGGGCTTTGAACACGATCACGGTCGCGAAGAAGCCAGCTACCATCATCACTGCCCTGTGAACAAACGGTTGTTGGAACTGAGACAAAAACTCGAAGATTTACTCAGTAATGCGAGCGGGTACGTGAGCCTGAGGTTGAGTGATTTGGCCTTACTATCATAGCTAAATACCTCTTTTTTTCACCTTCAAGGGAGAGGAAATTGTCTGCCACCGGAGTTGCTCCCACTGAAACCACTTCTACTGGAGCCGCTCAGACTAGGACTAGTAATCGGACTGTGTAATGGTAGGTTATATAAGTGGAAATCTGATGCTCTCGCTCTTTTCTATTAATGCTGGTCCCTATCTTGATATGATATGTCTTTCTTTTTTTGTTGTATGCTCATCAATGTTTTTATTTCAGACCCCCCTTGATTCCTCACACTCCATGTGGGAAACACTTCCTTATAACATTTTAAACATCATTGACACTATGAGATGAAGTATTTCATGTTCGTGTTCTCACTGTGAACTTGGGTTTAGCTCAGATTGTCAACTTGAACTGACCCCGGCGTTCTTATCAGCATGAAGTGCTTTAAGTAAAGATACGTCGGAGTAGAATGTTTATCTACTTTCCCATGATAATAGACGAAGTAAACCATAAACGTCTTCAACCAACCGTTGATAATGCTGTTATCGAGCGGGACAAATAATATACCTGGCAAGGTCGGAGTCTGCACGTATTTTGCTGTGATACAACAGTAGACAGGTTATGCTACCAATATCGCGATTGGTTTGCAGGCGCTATTGAGAACTGATGCCAAGCCTTTTGACTGCCACCAGATGTCGCAACTCTTTTTTGGCGGGTGATTGTGCCGCTGGCTTGCCATTCCACGACAACGCGTTAGGCATGGAATTTACATAATATCAATAGCCACTCGGATTTCTCCTTGCCTGCTAAACTAGGATATCGCCCCTCACGCGAACAGCAACAATATGTAGGAACCTGATCGTTCTTCCATTTCGTAGTATCGCGTGCTGTGATTACCAAGGATAGCACGCCAATCTACGCCGACACGCCTCTTGATTTCAGCTACCGTCACCTCAATCCCTCCGCCCAATTCACATACTTTATTATCCATGTCTGGACGCGGAAAAGGTGGGAAGGGTCTCGGAAAGTAAGCGTCCCTGCTCTCTGCATTGGTTAATTGACTCGTAGCCAAGGGGAGGCGTTAAACGCCACCGCATGATCCTCCGTCAGAATATTCAGGGCATCACCAAGCCCGTGTGTGTTGTGTTTTACCCCCCTTGCCCACCTGACTCTCCGGGACCGTGTAGGCCATTCGTCGACTCGCCCGTCGTGGTGGTGTGAAGCGTATTTCGGGTCTTATCTATGAAGACACACGTGGTGTTTTGAAAATCTTTCTCGAGAA